>CAUYON010173928.1:0-45674 GCA_963573935.1 Arctocebus calabarensis | reverse complement strand
TCACTTGTAAGCTTTAAAAACTGGCTTCCCGCCGCCATTAAACGGACCTTGACAAGAAACCTGCTTGGTCTCGTTCTCTCTTTCTCGCCCATTCCTTTTCAGGCTCGGTCCCCCTCGCCCCCACGAATAACCGCGTCCCGCCGGACAGGACACATTATATGTGATCTTGGTGTTTAGCCTATCTTTAAAGAACAGATGACAGGCTTTGGGGCGGTCACATATGTCATTCACAGAAAGCCCAGTGAAGGTATGAAAAGACCCCTCAGGGCTGATTGGTGCTTTACAGCACCCGGTATGGCACAGCAGAAGGGAACTCAAGATCAAGAATATAGTAAGGCTCACTCCCTGCGCATCTAATACCTCAAAACAAGGCATTGCTCACTATGCAATGCTGGTTTTCAAGGTGGCAGGAGAGGTCTAAACTGGGACTGTCTTTCAGACATCATCTTGCCAGTGACCATGATTTCTGGCAGAATCCACACCTAGGACAAGTCCACTTTTAACTAAAAATTGTCATCTTCAAGTGCTATAATTATAAGCATTCAGCAGTGTGAAACCAAAGGGAAATAAATATTTGAGCTGATGTGTGTGATTATTTATGTTTGTATGGGGGGATGAAAGAGAGAATTAGACAGACCCTGAACACCACACTCATATGTGGTTGCACAGAATTCTTCTTTTAAAGATTAGATGAATTCAATTAATATAAGAAGGCATTTGGTTTTCTATAGGTTACCTTCAAGTATCTTTTGTCTCCTCATTATCTTCTTCATGACTCTGTGTTATGTTTTTTAAGTTTTAAAAATTGTTACAAATTACATTTTAGACTTATTCACATAATGCTACTGGAAACATAAGTGCTTTATCTTTCAGCTACAGAATTGTCCATTTGCAATGTTATACAATGTATAACTAAAATACCATGTATTTCACTAAAATACCAGCATTTTTGGAATCATTGAGCTGGAAGGGACTTCAGATCAGTTTATTCTGTCCTCTGTCTGGGAACAAATAAATGTTGATTATATCCTGAATTCATGAGACTCTTAGGAGGTAGACTGCCCCTACCCCCACTCCTTTCTCCATTTCTGCATAGGAAATTTCAAGTTCTTTAACTCTGTGTATTCCTCACCTAGAAACTATAAAATTTTAAAGAAATTAAATGTTCAAAGATACGGAAAGCTGTATTAGTGTGGAATGTTGATAATATCTATTACAGCTTTTTACCCAATGGACTTTTCAGTACATAATTCATTTCAGGAGATTATCTGCTTTATGACCGATTACTTACAAAATGGAATATTCACTATTATTCAAAGCAGCTTATATTTCCCATCAGTGAGAGTATCCAATTTCTAGAAACTCTTTATAAAACTTGAATCATGTAGCCATTTAACTTCTACATATTAATCTTACTACTAAATCCTAGAGAAAACATAAATAAATCTACTTTTACCATAAAATCTTCAGGAAGTCCTTTATCTTTACAGGGCTCAATGTCCTTATCCTGAAATAACATCTATCTCCTGGGATTTTCTTAACACCATGATACAAATATCATGCACTTTACCCCTTTCCTTCACCATGCTGGCCAATACTGATTAAAAATGTTATTGATTATTTTCGTCAATTCAACATCCCTGACATCAATTCATTTAGTATTTCTACTTAATAAAGTATCTCTTGTCTTTTACATATAAGAAATGCTGAATAATTTCCTTTTTATAAACCCTAGATGTGCTTTACAAAAGTGGAATCTTTTTAATGATTCTTTATTTTGGCTATATCAACAGTTACTAAATATACAAGTGCAGTTGCCAAAGTATAGCTTTATGCTGATACTGGACCATGTTAAGTAGTACATAATAGGACAGGAAGTAAATATTTGCTACTTGGGTAAATTCTACTGTATCTAATGATTAAGCAGTAATTTTAGGACAAGGGCTGTAAGCAGTTTTATGCTGGGAACACTGTCTTGGCCTCTGTACTCTATATTTTAAAGCAGCTGCCCTAACCTCATTTTTTTCATGTATGACGAGAAGGCACCGAGATTTCCCACATACTGCCTGCCACCCCTCCCCCCAGACTTCTCCCATTATCAACCTCTCCCACCCCCAAGTGGTACATTTGATCTAATCAATTGACGAACCTACATTGACACATCATTATTACCCAGAGTCAATAAATTAAAGTTCACTCTCAGTGTTGTTCCTTCTACAGCTTTGGAACACATTTATAATAACATGTACACTCCATTATAGTATCATGCAGAGTAGTTTCACTGACCTACAAATCTTCCATGTTCTACCTAACCCTCTTTCCCTTACCCCTAACTTAGGGTAATCAGTGATCGTTTTACTCCCTAGTTTCACCTTTTCCAGAAAGTTATATAGTTGGGTGCACACAGGGTATATATTTTCCCATGGGCTTCTTTCACTTAGTATAGCACTGAAGTTTCCTCCTCGTCTTTTCATGGCGTGGTAGCTCATCTTTTCTGAGCGTCAGGTAATACTCCATGGATTGGATGTACCATGGGTATTTATGTATCCATCACCTACTGAAGGATAGAAGGTGCTTTACTCAGGTGCTTTGCTCAGGATGTACCATGGGTATTTATGTATCCATCATCTACTGAAGGATTAGAAGGTGCTTTACTCAGAATTCCATTCCAGGCAATTCCGAGTAAAGCTGTTATAAGTATCCATGTGCAAGTTTTTGTGTGCACGTAAGTCTTCAACTCCTCTAGGTGAACCCCCAAGGAGTGATTGCTGGGTTGATTGGCAAGAGGATATCTAGCTCTGTAGGATCTAATCTCATTTTTAAAGTTATTTTGGTACAGTCACTCTTCAAAGGGTCTGTAGGCAGGTTATTAAAATAATGAGGAGACAGCCGAAATGCACAGCCTTTCTTAAGACCCCAAAGTGAAACATGAAAGAGCTCAGTGAAAACTTAATTCTTGAACCCAAAAGTTGATTGAGATTATGGGATTGAGGTTACTATTTTAGAAACCACCTCAAATGGGTCATTAATATTCTTAGTTGGTGCTCAATACAGCAGAATGTATATAAGATCGAAGTAATTGGATACTGGTCTTGGATTTTCCACCAACTATTTGACTGTAGACAAATATCCACTGGACTATCTCATCATTTTAAGTGTTAACAATGACAAGGGGGAAAAAAGAGGAGAAACAGAAATTATGTTGTATGAAAGGCAAATGTCCTTAGCCGAGTGTTGTGTCAGGTGCCTGTAGTCCCCACTACTCAGGAGGCTGAGGCAAGAGAATTGCCTAAGCCCAGGAGCTAGAGGTTGCTGTGAGCTGTGTGATGCCACGGCACTCTACCAAAGGTGATAAAGTGAGACTCTGTCGGAAGGAAGGAAGGAAGGAAGGAAGGAAGGAAAGAAAGAAAGTCAAATGTCCTTTGTCCAGTGCAGAACAGATAAGTACCTGAAGAAAGTGGGCAGCCTGTCCAACATAAGATGAGCTGAAGCCCTTATTTATAACTTATCCACCAGCCCTTGACTGACAAAGTTACTTATCAAATTGGGAGACTTCTGATAAAAGAAGTAAGCCTGATTCAGTAAAAAGTCAGGATAATGGAAAGTCTCTTGATTTTTGTTATATCACAAGTCACACAGGTTTTTTAGAAGCAAGGGCGGCAAGGGATAACTCAAATGAGGAAGCGTGAAGAGTCAAAAATGTACTCTCTACTACGGGAGCAGAACAGTCCAGATGACGGAAGCCTCCTACTTTGATATGTCAGTTTTCTCATCTATAACACAGGTAGTTGGATTATCTACCAACTATATTCCTGTCCATTTATGTACATTTAAATTATATATATAATATAAGGCTGATATTGCTGTTATCTGCCATTTAAAGATGAAAATTGATGGCGTGGATACGTAAATTTCCCACAGTCACAACTTTAGTAGACAAAAGATAGGTAGGGTTAACAATATAAAGTGACATAATCTATAAACCCTCAACTTTAATGAAACTAGAGTTTGGAGAGGATATGAGTGGCTCATGATATGTAATGATCATTATGAGGGAACTGTCTTATAATTTACATAGATTTCTCTTTTTTTACATAAAACCATTCAATGCTTAATATATGTTTTATTTCTCTCTCCACTACATTGTTCATTCTTAAGGTCAAACAAACCACCATCTTAGGTATCGCTTAAAACCCCCAAAGCATGCAAGCTAATGCTTATTAAATTGCTGTTGACTGACTAAATAATTCTCAGCCCAATTTATCTTATATTGAAATCCACCCAGTAGTTAAGACTATTAGAGTATACTAATACAAACATTACAACCATATGTTGTAACTGTGGTTATTATACTTCCAGAGATGGTAGTGATGAGAGAATATCTTGATATGTGGAACTCTAATGAAATAGTGCAAACTTAAATTAAAAAACATATTTCAAAGAATAAGTGAGAATACATAAGGCCAACAGCAACAGAAATAACACCTAAATGGAGTATTGTAGTTTTTAGAAGGCTTATGAAACCTACAAAAGTCATATTACTAGTAAATGGATAAAAGAAAAATATTTTAAAAAGTAAAAGGCAAAGAAAATTAGTAGAAATCAAGCCTTAACTCCCACAGAAATGTATAGTAAGCTAAAGTTCTTTCCCTCCTACACTTACTGATGAACTAAAAATAAGGTAATACGTTTAATCCAATTTCTTCTTTCTTACACAACGACCCGTCACATCCACACCGACCCGTCACATCCACGTCCTTGAAAATGTTACAACTTTATAAAAGCACTCAACAATTTCCTACACCTGGGTAAAGCCCTATGAAACTCTGCACTATTTTAATGCTGATCCATAAACTGCAATTCTATAAAATTCATATAGATTACCAGAAGGCTCTGGCTATTTACAGTTCCTTTACACAGACAGCAAGAATTTCATATAGGTAAAACATTCTGGGGCCTTTACAAAATACAGGTGCTCTGGGAATGGTCACTCATGCTGGGAAGGCTAACGCCAGAGGTCACATAAGAGACAGCAGGTTCTCTTAGCATGAAGGCAAGATGGAAGAACCCTATTCACAGTGGAGGGTATGATTACCTGCACACTTTTAAGTCAATTCAGAAGACAGAATACCTCATCCACTGGATCAAAATAGTGGTGCTCTTAAATGAGCTACCGAAATAGAAAGTGATTAAACCTAAACTTGTGTTATACTTAATCTACTGGAAATAATGATTTAGGTGAAGAGGAAACTGCTTCCCAATTTTGGAACATTGGAAGTTTTCCAACGAAGTCATTTAACATTTATTATTTTACTTTCTTGATGTAATTGTTCTTTAATGTACAAATAAATATTTTAATAATTTAAATTAGGATTTATGAACCTAAGTTCCTAAGTGCAATTGATTTGAAATATTCTTTTTGTGCTATCTTGGGAAGATCTTTGTATTAATATAAAATGGTGACTTGATAACATTTTTTTAAAAAGATTTCTTTCTTCATACAGTGGAAAATATAAATACCATTTAAAAAAATTTATTCTTTGAATGTCTAGGTGTGATGATTTTGGAGGAAATAGTGTTGGAAAACTTTATTAATTTTTCTGTAGTTAATAGTTTAGGTTTCTTTCTTAATCTACTATGAGTATATTCCTTTATTTCTGATTATATAAATAGTACATAATTATTATTAAAATGATATAATTATAAAGAAGAGAAGTTTTAATCACTTGAACTCTTAACCAGTGATAACTATTAACATTTTAGTGAGAATTGTTTTACAGTTTCTTTAAAACATACCTGTGCTATTTTTATTGTCACAACTTTTTTTATTTCATTGTGCTTTTCAAAGCTAATATGCTTATTTCATTTTTTGAGAAATATTTATGTGGGACCTACTAAGTGCAGGGCATTATACTAAATGGTATACAGGAAACAATTTTAAACCTAAAAGGTACCGTCAAAGAGGGTACAGCCTAATTAGTGGGATAAAACGCCTATATAAACAATTCAAGTAGCACTATTAGCATGTAAAAGGCGGGGACCCTGGGCTCTCACTGGCCATGGTACATTATTAGAAAAACCTGAAATTTCCCACGTCAGGTAAGTTTTACATCCACCCTTTTCCAGCCTTATCTCCACACCTGCTATCATTCACGTGCTGGAACTACCATCCCTAGTGTTTATGTCGAGAGGGATTTCAGGCTGTGTGCGCTATCCTTTGTATCCAACGACTGGAACCAAGAAAGACTCTGAATGCTAATACAGGATTTAAGCTAAACAATTAGTTTTTAAGACCAAATGTGAAATGTTTAATTGAAAGATTCTACAATTTTATCCACGATTATTAGATAGTCAGAAAAACAATTGAAAATTATTACTTTGTAAATCAGGGTTTATATAAAAATCTTTCACAATTAGAAAAATATTAAGAACGACTTATTTTCCAAAGCTAAAGAATTTAGGATGACACATCCATGTGTCCACCAGATTAGATGCTCATCTTTCTTTCATATCTAACACATCTTCCCAATATTAAAAGGCTTAGTGTTTCAAAAAGGAGATTTGAGTTTTCTTTTGTTATTCTTAGCAGTAATATCTGGATTCTGAAAATAAGTGATTGAGAATAATTCAATCAAGAACACTGCTGCAGTAACTTAAAGAGAAGTAGCTCATTATTTGTAGTCAAGAAGCAATCTCTCTATGGTTGTTATCATTTACTTTGGTTCCCCTAAAGTAGAGACACAAGAGCCAAAATGAGTGAAAAGAAGATTTCAGTAAGAGGAAATAGTTAATAGATTAATCTAATTTACAACTAGAGAGGCTTGATTGGTTCACAAGATGTACCTGGACAACATAGCAAGTTTCTGTCTCTTAAAAAAAAAAAAATATATTACTGTGTATCTATATATAAAGATCAAATGAAATTGTATGCATACTTTGAATAAAAAAAGACTTATACCTGGAACACTGGAAAAAACAGCTTACATTTATTGAGTGCTACTCTCTACTGTGAAAATATAGACTCAATCACTCTAACAATTCTAGGAGGCGGGTTCTAATATCATCCTTTTTAAAAAGGAACAAAGTAAGATCCAGGTGAACCTAGATTGCCTCCAGGCATACAATAGCAAGAAGAGTATCTGTAATTCAAACCAGGCAATCTGATTCCAGAGCTTTGTACCTCAACTACGATACAATACTACCTTTTGTTTTCAATTACAGACAGGTAACATGTATGATGCATAAATGCAGTAGAAAACCTGTTACCAGCATGTCATCAATTTTTAATAGCTCAGTTAAACTACCAAGTTCAACACTGCTTCACGGTGATGACAGCACAGTGTTCTCATGGTAATACAGGGGGCCTATGATTCAGACAGCGGAGTCTCATGGCTTGACACATGTATTAGTTTTGTAAGTGCTCTACTGCATAATACATGATAAAACTTAAAAATGTATGTGTGTGTGCATAGAAAGAGAGAGAGAGTGACAGAATGGAATGAGTAATCCATGGCAACAGGCAGTAATAAAATATGTGATATTAAAAACATGAATTAAAGAGCAATAATAATAATAGATACAGACACATGAAGTGTAACCAAAATGAAATAAGATCTACATTTTTACTAAAAAAAGGAACAAATAATCATATGAAAATTCAAAATAAGGGTGAAGTCTTATAAGGCAACCAGAGAAGGATATGTTCAGAAACATGCACAGTCGAAACAGAATGTGTGCTTGTGATAAAAACATTAGGTGAGGTGGTGGAAATGAGAGCCCTAAAGGGCGAATACGAATTCTGGGGCATGACACTCAGCGCTGCAGCCTCTAATGAACTGCTCTGAGTGAGTGACTAGTAAATGCCAACGATGTCTTTCTAAACGTCAGTACAGGGAAAACTGCAAGATCTCATTCAGATTTGAACAGGTTGTTTTTTTTCTGTGCCTGACCAAGTAAGTTATTTTAAGCTCAGAGTCACATTCAACACCAGAGAAGTAACCCTCTCACTTCTGCATAATCCACTAATAAAGAATAGAATGATCTCCTACACAAAATTTACACAGTCTGTGAACCAAAGCCCATAAACTTGATTCTTTCACAGGCTAAGGGGGAACTGTTTTATACTGATTCTACATAGTTACTTGCTTGAGGTAAAGAAAAAAGTATCAAAAGCAGAAGAATCAGGGGACTTTGGTGTTAGGTGGGAATATAGAGTTGAGTTAAAATAACGAAAGCCTGAAAGGAAAGAGCAAAGGAACTCTAAAAATTAAGACAGTACAATGCAATAATCAATGTTTCCAATAGACGTATGAAGCGGGAACATATATACTTGCTGTGAAGACATAGAAGTATAATATAGAGTTCATTGTAGAATTTTGAAATATGAGGTAAAAGAGATTTGACACTTAAAAACAGGATTTTGGCCAGCATAGTGACTCACACTTGCAATACCAGCAACTTTGGGAGGCTGAGGTGAGAGAATCTAGTCCAACCTGGGCAACATAGCAAGTTCCTGTCTCTTAAAAAAATATATCTATAAAGAAATACATATGTGTATATATATCCAGGTGTGGTGATTCATATCTGTAGTCCAGCTACTTGGGAGGCTAAGCTGGAAGAATCACTTGAGCCTGGCTCTTGGGGGCTGCCGTAAGGTCTGTTCAAGCCACTGCATTATTCCCTCAAAAAAAAAAAAAAAAAAAAAAAGAGGGAGGAGTCTTCAAATTTAATTTCTCCACTTAGATGCTGTGTTAAAATGTGTAATTATTTTAGCCTTTTCTTTATGACACTAAAAATGATAAGGTAAGTGTTAGCTATATGCTTAATGAGAATATCTTTTTAATGAAATAGCCAAATTGTTAAGGAAAATTTTATTAAAGAGAAAATGAAGAGCAAAGATTACCTGAAGAGGGATGTTGCCCAATCTGGATTCATGCTGCCTTGAAATAAAAATTCTGGCTCGCAGTACAACCCTACCACATAGATACAAATAGGACATTTGAATCATCTGCCTTACCCTGTGGTTGCTGTATAATTTCTGAGACTTCAGAACATTCAAAGATAGAAATTACTTAAGAATAATTATCACAGCATAAAAATTAGAAAAGCAACCTTACCCCATATGGGTATATCCATCTGGCAGGAGAATTGTTGACAAAAATACATGGGTAAAGGTGTAAATATGCTTCAGTTATATCCAACACCAAGAGAAGCATGAAGAGATCAATATATTTATACAAAGGAATACTATGTAGCAACGAAAAGAATACATTCCTGATGTATGAAATAGCATGAAAGCATCTCACAAAGATACTACATTGAGCAAAAATGTTGACACAAGTAATACCCACTTTTAGATTCTATCTATATGATGTTCATGAACAAGAAAAACTAGATGTCAAAAGAGCAATTAGAGGGGCGGTGCCTGTGGCTCAGTGAGTAGGGTGCCAGCCCCATATGCCGGAGGTGGCAGGTTCAAACCCAGCCCCGGCCAAAAACTGCAAAAAAAAAAAAAAAAAAGAAAGCAATTACACCAAGATAGGCAAGGTATTGACCAGGAAGAGTGAAGGAACTTTATAAATTCATGAAAATATTCCATATCTTGATCTGGATAGTGATTACATGAGTAGATATATGAAGCAAACAATAAACTTAAAATTTGAGTATGTATATTCTATCTCCATTATAAAGGGAAAAATGATGCTTCAAAAGACAATCGCCACAGAATCAAAGAGGCAAAAAAAAAAAAAAAATGAAATTTATATACTGAGATGAAGACACAAAAAATACAGGGATTCAATACCTTTTCCAAAGACTCAGATTAGGGGATTATTATAAAAGAAAGGAGGAAAGAAAAACAAGAGGGTGGGAAAGAAGCAAGAAGGGAAAGAAAGGAGGAAGGCAGCAGCAAGCCTTTAGTGGAAATGATAGTAAATTTTGGAATTCCCAGTTTAAAAATAATCAACCTTCCATTCAAAAAGCCATTCTAAAACATAAAAACAGGGCAAACAACTCAGGATACAATTTCCAGTCTTTTATATTAATAGTCTAGCTCCTTTCCACCAAATGAAATTAATAACAATTTTCTTAATTAGGTTTCAAATATCTTTACGGATTATATTGAATAAACAACTCGATATTTGTGAAGAAATAAGCACTCATCATGCATATCAGTTTGTAAGTTAACTAAATGAGAATTACACAGGAGACTGTATGAACACCATCACTTTATATATGAAGTCCAGCTGATATACAAACATATATGTGTTGTCTGGTAATTGTTGTAAACACACAGATTACAAAAGCAACAGCATAACTGATAAAGAGACTCAGCAATAGTTCTGCCACTTCATTAATATCATAAATTAGTAAAAATAACATTTAGCTTGGCTGGACCAAGACCCTACTGTCAGGCTGACTATAGGGTTGCTTTTTTTAATATGAAAGTAAAAAGGTAATTTATCCCTCAGCTTCTTCACATGAAGGAGCTGGTCTAGTCTTTGATTTTTTATATCTCAGGGAAGGACATGTCTTCCAAAGCAATAACATTGAAACTACATCTGAAATTGGTTTTCTGTGTTGATAGTCTTCAGAACACTAGTAACCTAGCTGTGGCTTTTCATTGCAGTCTTATTTTGACTACCAGCAATGAAATGGGCTATACAATATATGAGGTTATGAGGCTGAATGTGAAAATAGGAGACTAAAACGTTATCTTCAAATATCCTCTGAGAGGAGAAAATGGAGGATTACCATTTTACAACTGTCGAGAGAAGGGATTAATTTTAAATCATTTTCTATTTCCACTGCCTGATGTGGTAAAGTTGAATGAACAGAAAGCCATTGTCTTTATTATTAATTTCAAGAGATTGTTAGAAGATGGAAATCTTCTAGAGATATTATGCCTCTGTAACAATCTTTATCTAAAAACTTTGACTGTTAGAGAATACTCTGTTCTGTAAATGTTGTCAGAGACATGCCAACAACACAGACTTTCAGCATCTGGCCCACAAAGTTCGTTTAAGGGTCATTTATTTTCATCCATTTGCCAAGGTAGCATTCATCAAAGAGAACATAATTTAAATTACGTAAGGAGAAATGATTAAATGTGCATCACTAATTTCTGATGTCTGTTCTCATAAAGCAGCCTGGATTAGATTAACATAGCATAGGGAAGTGAAACTATATACAGGTAATGACAAAACTACGACATTGTTAATTTCAATTAACCTTCCCAAATACTGAAAATTTTATAATGACACAATGTAATTCTTTCATGATGTGGTAACATAGATACCCCCAAAACTGTACTAATGATGCTTTTTTCACCAGAAAATATCAACTATTACATTGATCTATCTATCCTTCCTTCCACCTATCAATCTATCCCAGTATATATATTTATAAAATTACATGTAACATGTGATTTCATATATACATAGGCATATAGGTATAATATATGTAGATAATACATATGAATTTTCTTTAAAATAAAGAGAATAGATATCATGATGCATTCTTGAGGATGTCTTTAAAATTCATATTGAAGTACAGCCTCAACATTCTGGTAAAATTGAAATAAAAAAGATTAAAATGGAATCTGAAAATAAATATTGGCCACAACATTATAAATATTTCAATATTATAAATGCATATCTTATATCTTTGAAAATATATGCAACCATTATAGCAGTATCGAAGATAACTGGAAATTACTCAGAAGTTTAAGAGAAGAAACAAATGTTTTAAATAAAATCTGCAAGATGAGTAAGTTTTAATTCCCTGGAATTAATAACTTTTTTTTTTTTTAAGGCAGAATCTCTCTCTGCCCTAACTAGAGTGCAGTGGCATCAGCATAGCTCACTGCAAACTCAAGATCCTGGGCTCAAGGGATTCTCTTGCCTCAGCCTCCCCAGGAGGTGAAACTACAGTCACCTGCCACCACGACCAGCTAATAATACTATTTTTAGTAAATACAGGGTCCGGCTTTTGCTTAGTTTGGTCTTGAACTCTTGACCTCAAGCAATCTTCTTGCCTCAGCTTCCCAGAGTGCTAGGGTTGAAGGCATGAGCCACCGAGCCCAACTAGAATTTATAACATTTAGAAAATGATCCCAAAGCTATAATTTTGTTTTTCCTAAATTCGGGGTGTATAAACACAACTACTGTTCTTCTTCCTCTAATAATACAAATGTAAAAGATACAGTCATCATGCATAGGCTTAATCTGATTGATTAGCTGGACAGCAGATTTCTACAATATGAAACTGCCATGTATGTACAAAAATAAATCTCCAAAGAAGGTTCACAAATAGCCTCAGCATTTTAACACTATGAGTTCTTCAGTAAGTCATAAATAGGCATGGCTTTAGTCTCACCATCGGTACAATGGGAAGACTATTCTAAAATATTTTCTGAAATCCTTTCTAGCACAAATTTATGATGACCCTGACATCTACGAATATCCATTTTAGTCTATAATGAAGCTATTTTCACTCAGTATTTATAAGCACTATATTTTGTTGTGTGGCGGAATTATGAGATAACACACACCAGCTCTGACGATTAAGTTTGAGAACGTGTCCTAGAAAAGGTGCTACATACTTCATTGCTAAACATAACTACAGTCATCTTTGAAGTAAATCCCTTCAGAAGCTACGCGCTGATACCAGTGCCTAGTTCCCCTTTCACAACAATTTTCTTTCTTTTTTAACAAATATAATCTTACTCTGTCACCCTGAGTGGTAAGCCATGGCATCATCATAGCACACAGCAATCTCAGGGTCTTGGGCTCAAGCAATCCTCTTGTCTTAGCCTCCCAAGTAGCTGGGACTAGAAGTGCCCACAATGATGCTGGGTAGTTTTTCTATTTTTAGTTGAGACAGGGTCTTGTTCATGCTCAGGCTGATTCAAACTCATGAGTTCATGCAGTTCACCTGCCTTGGCCTCTCAAAATGCTAGTATAACCTGTGTGAGCCACTGTGCCTGGCCCTTCACAATAATTTTGGAACTCTTTTTTTGGAATGTCCATCAGAGCTATTGTATTATCCTTGATGTCTTGATTGCCACCCAAATGTCTTCCTTTCAACATTGCCCTTATCATTGGGTAAAGAAAAAATTCATTGAGGGACCAGATCAGGTGAGTAGGGAGGTTGTTCCAGTACAGCTAATTGTTTATCAGCTAAAAACTCCCTCAGATAGTGCTACGTGAGCTGGTGCACTGCTGTGATGCAAGACCCATGAGTTGTTGACTGAAATTTTGGTCTACTATCCTTCTCACCATCAGCTGATGATTTTGATGCACAACTCAATGAATTTTTTTTGCAATGTTTTTGTCAATTCTGCTCATTATTGGCCTGCACTGACCTCACTTCATCAGACGCTTTCTCTCCTTTCAGAAAAATGTTTTTACTGCTGTTTTCTTCATGGCCTTTTACTGCTGTTTTCTTCATGGCCTTTTCCCTGCAATCTTGACTAACATGTCCCTGATTTTTTTAAACTCTTGCCAAGTTTAAATGAAATTTACAATGTTTGTTCCTTGCTCTAATTCAAGCTCCAACATTCTTGCTATGGCACACAAAAACTTCCATTCAGCAAGACATTGTTACACATCAAGATGATGAACATAGCTGTGAGGCACTCACATACCACATTTATGAAATCTTACCAAGCTGTCTGTACAATGCTGCAAACGTAAGCCCATGCTGGCAAGTTCACAAACTTAATTGTCAGATCTCATATTAATAGGTCAGTTCTGTTCTTTTTTAGTTTCCATTATTCCACGCGATCACTCAGAGGGAAAAACTGGGAACTTCTGACACAACTGTGCAAAATGAACCACAGGCACAGATCTACACACTGAAGATTCTCCTTATGTACATCTCGATTTATTACATAAACCACAAATGTGCTTCCGTGAGTGACTCTTGGTGTCCTTCCCTCAGCAAACAGCTATCACGACTTTCTCCTAAACGAGAATTATAAATTATACCTCTTACCACTTTTTTCCTCAAGTACATTTTCCTAATATTTAATTTATAAATCATTTCCCAGATGTATTAGTAATAAATGGTTGAAGGCGGCAGACAGGTTTCCAACAGGAAAGCATCAGGCTTGCTGTTTACTGGGAGGCCTCATTATAAAGGCATCAAGAGAAAGCAAAATAAAAACAACCTTGTGAACCTTTGTAATTGGTCTCCAGGGATATGTAACTCTCAGGATATCAATACAGAAATGCCCTAGAAGTCCAAACCCCAGCTCAGATAATACAGAAAAATATCCACTTGGTAATACATTGTTTATATGACACAATTGCTTATCAGAATAAAAACAACACAAAAATAGAATAAGAAAAGTCAGGTATTTTCTTCTTAAATCAATACAATAAAACTTCCATAGTTGACCACCTCCGGACATTGATCACTTCCTTAAATTGACCTAATTTTCATAGACTAGATATACACCATATGTACATTATCAGTACAGCAGGCCTAGTTCCTATGTTGACCATCTCTCTATCTTGACCAGTTTGTTATAGTATCTTGGGCAGTCAACTTACAAAAGTTCTACTGTATTTAACATGGAATGACCATGATAATCCTTTTGAACCACCTTGTTGTTCATAACTTTAAATAAATTTATCACAAATATTGACATGTAATAAAAGTACACAGACATGTACATACATATTACTAGAAGCAGAGTAGCCAAAAGCTTTGATGTACCACATAGAGATTATTTCACGAAGATTTTTTTTATGTAGTATTTAATCTTTTAATTTACCCATATTTTAAAAGTAGATTTTCTTACAACAAAACACTCCCATCTAGGGATGGAGATAACTTTTCATCTGTTTGTTATCCTTCATATTTCAACTAAGACATTTTATTTGATGTAGATAATCAATTTTAACACATAACACTATCAATACCTTCTCATGACCCAGAGAAGGAGTAACTGTCCAAATAATAGATAAGAAAGCTCAATTTAAGGAATGTGGTTGAGCAATACACAAAAGTAAGATTGCAAAAGTACAAAAAAGCTACTCAAGTCACTCTACAGTGTTTTCTATGTTTTTTTCCCTTTATTTTATGATTTCTCTATGTGTTAGGGAATTCTCCATATAATCAGATGCATTTATGGCAGTTACATTCTGACAGCAATCAGACATTCGGCAAACTACAAACAAACAAAAAACCACCCCCAATCCTAAAAGAATGTCAAATCTCAGCATAATTAGGTATTGGGTTTCTCAGAAGGCACATGACAATTGATTCATCTCACATTTTTTTCCTCTTTGTTTTAAGCTAAATGAATAACAAGTAAAATAACATTTTTCTTTATGAGTCTTCTCTCCAGATGCAAATTTACCTGTAATCTTATGAATCAAACTTTTATGCCTGCTACTTGCATAACAATAAAACATGAACTAAATTTTATTTTGTCTAATGTGGAAGATTTTTATATACAATAATATAAAGTATAATTATATATAATAATTATAATATTGTACTTTTTTGTTTGAAGACTCTGTCTCCAAGTTAGAGTGCAATGGCATCAGCCTAAATCACAGCAACTTCAAACTCAAGTGCTCAAGTGATGCTCCTGCCTCACCTTCCCAAGTAGCTGGGACTACAGGCACATGCTACCACATAATTTTTCTATTTGGGGTAGAGAAGGAGGCTTGCTCTTGCTCATGTAGGCCTCAAACTCCTGACCTCAAGTAATCCACCCCCACCCTGACCTTCCAGAGTGCTAGGATTATAGGCATGAACCACCATCTCCAGCTTAATATTTTATATTAATTTACTATCTGCTTTATGCTAAAA
The DNA here is from genome assembly GCA_963573935.1 of Arctocebus calabarensis. NCBI lineage: Eukaryota > Metazoa > Chordata > Mammalia > Primates > Lorisidae > Arctocebus > Arctocebus calabarensis. The sequence continues at coordinate 29,849 of CAUYON010173928.1, read as the reverse complement.
TAATTCTAACATGCAAAACTAAAATCCAGAACTGTGAATTCACATTTGTGTTTCTTTATTATCAGTTCGTCTCCTGAAAAGAATTCACATATTTGAGTATTAGCTCAGAAATAACTTATGAACTAGTAATACATGCTAGTAGTTTGAGTTGAGCTTTTTTAGCTCAGATAATGTTTAGTGAGTGTATCCCAAAAATCACTCATAAAGTTACCATGCATAGGGAAGATAAGAAATTATAGCTAAATGTACCTTTTTTTAAATATTCATTACAAAATTTTACAAAGAGGTGGCTATTAAAATATTTTATAAACATTTTATAAAACTGGATGACTTTTGGGACACCTGTATGGATAGTATACATAGATATATAGATGTTCTCATCAATTTATATAAGTTTGTTCTTATTTTTAGATATTTCTATTAGCAAAATAATCATGTTTAATGTAACAAATAAAAACAGAAGGTAAAATTCACTTGTTATTCCTCCATGCAGAAATAATCAGACCACATTTTCTTACAATTCTCTAATTATTCACATACTACCAAATATTTGGCTTACCATTTTGCTATAATTAATAACACAGTGATGAAAATTTTCAGATACATTTCTTTTTACAATCATTGGCTATTAAATAAGATTGACAAATCATGTTTTCATTTCCTGTTTTTTAATAACACATCAACAAAATGTTTTCATGATAATTCAAATCACACAAGTATAGAAAATACTGCTTAGAGTGTTGGATACTGAAAAGAAATTCAAATAAACAGCTGAATTAAACAGAAACAAACAAATGTTATGTAATTCAGCTTTATATAAAACTTCTAGAATAGGCAAATTGATAGAAACAAAAAGATTCAAGAAGCAACTTACTGCTTAAATGGGGAGGGACCTCAATCCTACCACTCTGAATTCTGCTAATAGCTTCAGCTTGGAAACAAATTTTCTCTGGTAGGTCCAGGGATTGGGGGTTGAAGGTGGGAACAAGCCTGCCAAGGCCTTATTTTGGGCCTTGTCACATCCTAAGCAGAGATCCAGGCTTCACCTGTAACTGCAACAGACTAATTTGATTCAATGTTTATATAACAATATTGTGAATTGCTTTTCTGCTGACAAGAACCCCCACGTTGAAGGTCACTTAACCTTAATATGCCCACTGTGCAACCTATAGGTGGAACCTAATTGATCGGCCAGAGAATTGAACCTGAATTAAGAACCAAAGGATGTGTGGTGGGATCCAGCATCCAATGAGATCACACTTTGGCGTCACCTGATGGTTGGATCAGGTCAGAGCGTTTCCCAGCATCACCCCATCACAATATCTTAAGAGATTACACCTCATTACCCTGACTATACAATCTGCCACAGGCTCCAGCTCAGAGAGTCAGATTTGAGTCTGACTCTGTCTTCCTGCTTTGGCCACCTGACAACAAACTTTTCTCACTGCAAACATTGAGTGTGCTTTGGTGTTTGATTTCCATTGAATGTGGCTTAGGAACCCAGTTCAGTTAGGTCAGAAGGCCACACTTCTGATCCATGAAAACTGTGAGCTAATAAATGAGTTTGTTTTATGACAGTAGAGCTGTGGTTAATTCATTACCACCACATCAATAGAAAACAAAACCATGAGTTTTCTACAGAAGCAAAATGATTTACAGAAGTGAAACAATTATTTTCTTAATCTATGTCAACTATAGAGCCCCATGCACAATAACCACTATTAATAGATCAATAACCACAATTGATAGAATCAGAAACATTTGATGTGAGGAAACTTAAAAAGTATATGAACAATTTGCACTTACAGGGTCCACCATATAATCCCATGGGTCTCAAACAGAGCCTACAAGCCTTCCTACATCCATTTTTTCTAAAGAGCAGCATGATAATGGGGTAGAAAGAATTCTAGAATTAAAATTAAAATCTCTCATAAAGTCTAATGCAGGCTGTATCACTTACTAGCTAAATGACCTTTGACATTTCATCACCTCTTCACCTGAATTCCTACATGTTTAATATGGGCTTAAATAGCAACTACGTTGGTTCAAGTGAGATAATGTAAAGGAAAGGTCTTTGTTATTCCAAAATACATAATCATCAGGTTTGGACGCCTTATTTGGCGATTTTCTGAAACCACTAAAATAATCATAGGTAGTCAGATTAGCCTAGACTGTGAATTTGTGATTGATTCACAATTAGTCCTTATTTTATGGTATATGTACTTTGAGCTTATTCAAAAGAACATATAAGAATGTAGATTAAGACTTATAAAGAGAGCAGAGATGGAGGAACAGAAAGATTCAGAATAACGTTATGGTAATTCCAAATTTTTAAATGAGTAAAAGGGGCAATCAGTGAGAAAGGTAATGCAAAAGGAAGAAAAAAAATGTCAGAATCCTTGTTATAAGTTGAAATGTGTTCCCCACTCCTGCCTCTTAACTCATGTATTGAAGTCCGAACTCTCATCCGGTAGCTGTGGATGTGACTATTCACTTATATCCAGCATAACAAATGAGGTCACACTGGCGTTGGATGGGTCCCTAATCCAATATGACTGGTGTCCTTTTAAAAAAGGAGAAATTTGGACATAGCTATGTATACTAGGAGAGTGTCATATGAAGTTAAAAACAGAGATCGAGATAACACAAATCAAGGAACTGCAAAGACTGCCAGAAAATCACTAGAGGAGAGGAGAAACTCACAGAAGGAATGCTCAAAAATCGCTGAAGGAACAAACCCCACCGACACCTTGATCTTGAACTTCTAGCTTCAAGAGCAATGAGACAACAAATTTCTGTTGTTTAAGCCACCCCATTTGTGGTAGCTCTAGAAAACTAATACATGCCTATATTTAAAAGAGAAGGTATACAAAGAACTACTGCAGTCATGGCAATTTATTCTGTATACTCAACCCAGTTGAGCAACTTTCAAATACCTTAGGTATATTAAATTTCTTTAAAACAACCCCACTGTATCATAAAGAAGGTGGGAATAGCTATGACTATATTTTACAAGAAACCAGTGGATATGACATAGATTAAGGGCTTGTATAAATCTAAAGTAGAGAAGAAAAAGACTTGAGCCTGAAAGTTCCTATCTTTTTCCTATGCCATTTGATCAATTTTTATTTGGACCAAGTACCAACATTTACCCCTTAGCTCACATGGAAGAACCTATCAAACAGAAAAGGATGGGAACTAGCCCTTAGACTGTATGTTCGGGATGTGATAAGATCTATTAAATTCAGCTGCAGGGGAGATTTGGGGGCAGAACCCTGAAGGAAGGGACAGCTGTCCCAACAAAGCCTGTTGTCTTAATCAGTTTATGAAAGCAATGAGTTTGAGGGCTCAAACCTGGTTCTAGCAGGGCACATGTCACAGAGCTCATCTTTGCCTGACTCTATTTTAGTTAGAGCCCCAAGAGGAGCTCTAACTTATTTTAAATTCTCAGCCCAATTCCTCTGTGAAATACTCAAACTCTGGGTACCGTTTTGCCAGTGGACAAAATTGCTCCTATAGGATTAAAATATTAAATCTTTTGGGTTTTTGGTGAAAGTTTGTCTGGCAATATACTGCCGTGAACAAAGAGCCCCACTTGTGCAGTAAAGTTTTAACCTCTATAAAATTTTGCAGCCTATTTGAAGAGCAAACTATTATTAGCTGTAGAAACAATGGACTTGGAATCCCTGATGAAAACATCAAAATATGTACTTTGTACACTCTGAATAAAAATAAAGTAATTCTTTTTTCTCTCGTGTTTGCCTCCTTCCCCTTGAATTACTCATATTATCTCCACCAATCAACTCACTTGAGAAAGCTAGAAAAACCAAAAATATCAGGGAACTGTCATTAGTTTACAGAAAAAATGACTTCTAAGTTATGAATTAATTGACATGCAAAAGCATGTTAAAATCAAAACTATCTTCTATCTTAAATTCTGTGGTGATACTCAAAAATAGCCACCATGCTACCTTATCCACAAATACCTGAAAGATTTGTGAATGTCAGCAGGGAACATTATATCGATCTGACTCGGGAGAAATATAGTACAACAAAAAGGGCATTGTACCAGAAGTCAGGAGACATGACTTCACCACTCTCGGGTTCTATAACCTTGAGAAGCCTCTTGGGGTCTATCTCCCCATTAGAGTAATGAGCAAAATGTTCTCTAAGGTCTATTTCGCATCTAAAATTATCAAACCTAAAGAGCAAAACTGAGATACTCTACAAAGTCTACTAAGAAGTAATCTTGCAGGGTGATTTTGTCAAATTTTGACAGCACGGACTGATCAAAGTGGGATCATTCTACTTCCATATAGTAGAACCTCTGTAAGTTGACCACCCAAGGGACTGTAAGAAACAGGCCAGCACACGGAGGTGGTCAACATAAGGAAATAGGTCTGCGGTACTAATATGTATATGGGGTACATGTCCGGTCTATGAAAATTTGGCCAACTTGAGGTGGTTGATGGAGTGAGATGGTCAGCTATGGAGGTTCTACTTTATTTGGTATTCATATCTTATAAGTGAAAAGTAGAACAAAATATCAAAATGAAATTATTTCCATGTGCAAAAACATGTCTGTGCTAATTTCCCAACACATTCTATCCTACATTCACATCTATCTGATAAGAATCCTAGAAAAGAACAATGATGATGCTCACTACAGGGTTTAATTTCAAACCAGGGAGGGAGGTGTAAGGCGTATGTATTCATTTACAAACTGAAAGTTTGAACGTGGGGCAATATTCTCTCATATGTGCAGTCTAATCCAAATGATTTCAAAATAGTTACTGGAAAACATGCAATCAAAGCCACTCAAACGTTAGTTTGTTTGGTTATAGGTATAAAATGTCATTAAATATTTCACATTTAATATATAGTAGTCATGATTTTCACATTATTACTTAAAGTAATGTAGATATATTGATATTTTCATTAATATTTTAGAAATAAACCTTAACTGTTACTAAACCTACATTTTGCACTTATTTATTTGATTTATTGAAGTAACACTGGGAAACTACGCTTTTACTCAATCCCCTAATTATCTATAAAGATACAAACTCTTACCAGGGGCAGGACCAAGGCTGGTTGAAAACAGAGGATTCCAAATCTTGTAACATAGTTTACGAAGATGAAGAAATATAGAGAGAGAAGATTTCAAAATAACACAGAAATAACTTTCTGGTTTTATAACACTAGAAATGTTTAAAGGAGAAAAATACCATTTCGTGGTAGGGTTACCCAGGAATGCACCATAAAAAAACTAGATCTTAAAGATGAGAAAATGCTGTATTACTGAGGGCAGAGAACAGGGAAATCATCACAGGACAGATTTCCAAACTACAGCAATATAAATATTTCCTGAGAAAACCCACCAGTATAATTAGTCTTAGTTTGTCTGTCTACATTAAATTACATTACATGATGCAAACCATTATATTTCTCCCTGAAATATTTCCTAAGTAAGGAAATTACTCACGTCTATTGATTCTATTTGAAGAAAAGTGGGGAGGTTATTCTTCACAAGTAGATTTCCACCACAACATGATTATGTGGTGAGCTGGTAATGATGAAACCATTTGGTTGTTCTTCATTGAACCAAAAAAACATTTAAATAAGATTTATTGTTACCCCATTTAGAATCCATGTAACAGAACAAAACCATTATTAAAACAAACTAGAATTAATTGTAGTAATATTTGGAAAAGCATATATTATCCTTATATAATAGGTGAATGCAGTAATAGATTTGTTAAGCATTATCTATATGCAAGTCAAATATTCAGTATTTTATATGCATCATCTAATGTAATTCTCAAAATAGTCTAAAGAGATAGATAATAATATTGCCTTCATTTGCAATGAGAGAAAAACAAAGCCTGAGAGAACTTTAGTAACAGGTAATAGGTAGCTTTACTTATTTTCAAAAACAGCTCTATCTCACTCCAGTCTAAAATCACAAATGAATCCTAACTTACCACACTTGCTATGAAACATATGAGATGTTTTATGAAAATAAAAACTTTATTCACAACATGACCAAGCCTTGAAGCTGCCATCAAAGAAGTTACAATGATCAAACTTACTTGGCCAGAAAACACTTAAAAAAGACACCGTCCAGGCAGAGTAACATAGTAACACCCCTTATGCACAAAAAATAGAAAAACTATCTGGGTGTGGTGGCACATACCTGTGGATCCTTTGCAGGCTGTAGCAGGGGGATTGATGGCTTAAGCCCAGGAGTCTCGGTTGCAGTGAGCTATGATCAACACTGCAATCTACACTCCAGCCTTGGTGATAAGAGTCAAACAGAGTGAGATGCTGCCTCAAAAAAATAAAAAATAAAAAAGGACCAGACTACAGCAAATGGGGAAACTTAAAATGTGTACCATGGTTTAACATGGCCAGTGACAAGAAATCTAAACTAACCCAGGGCAAGGGCAAGGGAAAATAGGAATAAAAAGTGACCCAGGAAAAACTGACACAGATATTGGGTGGGAGAAGTAGAGGCTATGACCAAAGAGATACATATTTTTTTTTTTTTTTGGTAGAGACAGAGTCTTCACTTTATCGCCCTCAGTAGAGTGCTATAGAGTCACAGTTCACAGCAACCTCCAACTCCTGGGTTTAGGCAATTCTCTTGCCTCAGCCTCCCAAGTACCTGCGACTACAGGTGTCCACAACAGCACCCAGCTATTTTTTGATGCAGTTTGGCTGGGGCTGGGTTTGAACCTGCCACCCTCGGTATATGGGGCCAGTGCCTTACTCGCTGAGCCACAGGTGCCACCCAAGAGAAAAATCTTTTAATTTGTTTCTTCTTTCTTAACTTTAATTTAAAAGTTAAGATTTATCTAATAAATCAACACCTGGAAAGGCTTCAGTTCCCACATTGTATAGTGTCATTGCAAACCTACTTCTGTATGTTTTTTCTCCTTAATGGCAAAAAGTGAATCAAACTGTTATACAGAAAATAAATTCAGGAAAACATTAATTTTTTATGGTAGCTGTTAGCCAATAGTATAAATGAGTTGAGAATAGTACCATATTAAATATGAAACAATCTCAAGCAATTGCCATTATAATGAATATCTGCCTGTAATTTTGCATATTCAAAATGACTAATTTAAAATAGGAAATTAATTATTTCACCCTAAAGAAGAAATATGATCTTTTGTTTTTGTCTTAATGAGTCATACTATTATGCAGCATCATAATCTCTTTCTTTCTGGAAACTCTTTGGAGTTTTTTTTTTTTTTTTTGGCTTGGGGCAGGTTTGAACCCACCACCTCCCGTATATGGGGTCGGCGCCCTACTCCTTGAGTCACAGGCACCTCCCTAACTGGAAAGTCTTTGGATATGAATACTATTATTCAAGTAATACTTAAAGTTTTCCTAAATTTTGATGAACTATTATTTACTTTTCAAGGGCTTACATTTCACCCATTTGCCTCTCAGGCTTAATGAAGAACACTATCTCTATTTTTGATATGTCACCAAAATTCAAGCAATTTTTTAACTTGTCAGTTTCTAAAACTTGACCATACAGAAACAAACAGAGTATAGTTAATGCATTTTTTTATCACCCAGGTCATTTTCATAGTTAACCATTTTTAACAGAACAAGTTTACTTTCATTTCCCTGCACCAAATTCTACCCTATAAAATTATTTGTAAAAAAAATGTGTTTTTGTTTTAAGTCAAAGAGCACTGGGACCACTTCAGTGTGCTCAAAAGTAACAAAGCTACTGAAATTCCTATAAATAATAGGTAAGTTTAGAGCGATTTAGCAAACTAATTACTTCTAAATAATCTCTTAGAATAGCTAACCTAGTGAAACAGAACACATTGATTTTAGAATAGCTACCCACAACATATATTTCTACTTTATTACAATTTCTATTTATAAAACCACCAGTTCAAATCATTGGATAGATTAGAGCCTTGGGGTTACAACCTTCTTTAAATTGTAATGCTGAGCAGTGTGGCATTTGTAATATTATCTGAGAATACTGAAGTTCTGGATTTGATAGAGTCAGACGTACATATATATGAATAGCACACTTCTGAAATATTCAGACATTGCTAAAAAAAATCTTATACGCAAAATGAGACTAAACTTATGCTCACCAAAGCAAAAAAGGATTTAAGCTCATATATTTTTCTGCAGAAGTTTTTAAAATAAAATGACATGACATATTAAAGAGAGAACAGAAGACCGGGAGGCTTCATCAAGTATTAAAGCTAAGTACTCCAGCAAGAAACAAACAAAAATAAAAGATCATGCGTTTTCAGTTCTTGCTTCTTTGAAGAATACAAGAGCCATAATTTGTATATGAAAAATAAGATACTTACTATATCAGATGTCCACTTTCAACATACACTGAACTTAGGTTTAGCCCGACTTCAATCCATGATGCATTATTTATTTCCTCCTTAACAGCAAGAGATGTAAGATGTTTCCAAGCTTTATTTTCAGATAGTTTTCAAATGCCCTGGTTTTTGCTTCAGCATCTATGAAAAAAACTCCATCCTTTACAACAATTAAAATCCTTTAAGCAATCCACATCTGCTTTCTTACACCGAATTTCAAACCTAATTGCACAAAAAATCCTCCTTTACTTTGCTTTTTTATTTCAGAAAGTGTCGTAGGTTAGATATCCTAAATTTCACAACACACCACTAAATGGTAAGAATTACATTCCTGTAGCTTCTTAGATTATAACCAATAAGGTGAGGCTTTTGCATTTATACTGGGTTCTGAGAAGCTGATGCCCTATCAGTCTAATAATTAATAATTCATGGAAGCAAATTACAGCCTTAGAAGGAAACAGCTACTTTGACTACTTCTTTCATAATCTTCTGATTTATATGTGACAGCACAGAGGAGTTCTAGGAGAGGTTAATTAAAAAAAAAAAAAAGAAAAAAGAAACCAGAAAATCCCAGACATAACACTTAAGTTTTAAAATTAGTACTGCCTTTGCACAAGCTGGGTCTGTTGTGGCATCATAGGAGTTCTATCTTTATGAACAGTCAATTCCAAGGAGCTCATTTTAAATGAGCATCTGGCTAGTGAGGATTGCCAGAGCCAAGTACAGAATGTGGGAGGTTAAAGAGGGGGCAGTACCGCCAATTTGAGGATGAAAAAGGGGGGTTCCCTGCATTGTTTCTAAAAAGTGGCTTTTAACATGATTTCTGAGAAGACATCACGGGTCCAACCTGTCCTCTATTCATTCTGCCTCACAGTGACTGCTCAGCGTGGGACACGGTTACCATGCAGGTGCTGTGTGTCCCTGTGTGTGTGACCGACAGTTAAACTTCTGCAGCACCTTTAAGTTATGTTGATCAAAAACTCTGAACTCCTTTTGAAAAACAAATTAATTAATTATCTTTAAAAAATGTCATGGCACACCTAAGATCCTCTCCTGGTGCAGTACACCTATTGAAAAATCACTGCATCGCTGTTTAATAATCCTAAAGAGTATTTTTATTGAGAATATTTCATATAGAGTAAAACACATAGATATAAAGTGCATATTTCAATCCACCATCCTATTAAGACATTAAATACTTCCATCATGCCTGAGAATTCCCTTAACATTCTTTCCCCTTCAACAACAGACCCTCAAAAGAATGGCTTATCTGATTTTCACACTACAGATTATATTGCCTACCCTCGTGATTAACACAAACTAAGCCATGCAGTATTCCATTAATTCAGTACACATTTCTTTGTGTGTGGTTTCTTGCACTCATCCTGCTATCAGATTCATTCATGATTCTGCTTTTTACTGCTAAGCAGTATTCCACTGTATGAATAAACCACCATCAACATATTCTCCTATTGATGGACAATGGCTATGTCCATTTTTTGCTATCAGGAATAAAGCTATTCACATTCAGGCAGGTGCAGTGGCTCACACCTGTAATACTAGCATTCTAGGAGGCCAACATCACTTGAAGTCAGAAGTTCAAGACCAGCCTGAGCAAGAGTCAGATCCTGTTTCTACTAAAAATAGAAAAACTAGCTGGATACCTATTTTCAGCCTCTTGGGAGGCTGAAGCAGGAGGATCTCTTGAACCCAGGAGTTAGAGGTTGCTGTGAGCTATGGCCCCACAGCACACTAACCTGGGCAATACAGTGAGACTTTGTCTCAAAAAAAAAAAGTATTCACATTTAAAGATAAGTCTTATTATAGACATGTTTTTATTTCTCTTGGAAAAATTCCTTTGTATGTAAACATAATAGCAGAGCCATACAGTAAACATATTTTAACATCTTTTTTAGATTTAGATTTTATTTTGATTTCAGATTAAAGGGAGGATACAAACAACTAGGTTACAATGTTCGCATTTGTTAGGTAAAGTCTCTCTTATAGTTTTGTCCTGCACCCAAGAGATTGGCCACACACCCTTACATTGTGCCCATTAACTTCTTACAAGACTGTCAAATGGTTTTCCAAAGTCGTCGCACCATTTTACATCCTAAACTCATAATATACGAGAGTTTTAGATGCTTCACATCCTCACCAGTATTTGTTACTTTCAACTGTTTTCATATTACCCATTTCAGTGAGTACATATTGATATTTCTCAAAATTTCAATACATTCATATCTCTTTTAACTTATGATGTGGAGCACTTTTTCCATGTATGCATTGGAGTAAGACTGGTCTTCACTATTACTAAAGTTAATAAAGCAGAGTTAGTGATAGATCAAAAGGAAATTTTCTGTGCACCTATGAAACACTATCTTCTCCCCCAGCAAGGCCCAGCACCTGCCCTGTGATCAGATACCCTTCCTGTCAACACAGAAACCCTACAAACTACCTACTCCGCCTCCAGTGGCTCCCTTTATTCTGATTTGATGATGCCTTTTGGTTTTATTTGTTGCTATTCTCATTCAAAACTAACTTCCTTGATCAATAAAATGATACCTTCTCTGCAATTTCACCACGTTCGTTGATATGACTAAAACTTTAGCTATCATTCATGGGGCTATGGACTAAAAAAGTTTGATTATATGTGGGTTACCCTGACCAAAACTTAAGTTGTATTTTCCTTATTAGTAACATGAGAGTAATAGCAGTCTCTTTGGGTCATTATGAGAATGAAAATAATTAGTATATAAAGTATCTAGACTCTGGGCGGAGCCTGTGACTCAAAGGAGCAGGGTGCCAGCCCCATATGCCGGAGGTGGTGGGTTCAGGCCTGGCCCTAGTCCAAAACTGAAAAAAAAATGAAAAAAAGTCTAGACTCACCAAGCTCAGCGATGATGATAAGGGATAGTGACAAAGACTCCTACTACATTATTTAAAAGTGATCTCATTCATGCTGGCAATTATATTCTTATAGTGATATAGTGGATTTATGGTGATTCTTTCCTATCTTTTGCTTGATCTCTTTCGGTATATCATTTATGTTTTCCTAGCTTTGATGATGATGGTAGTATTTAATAATTCACAAACTGTATGTATGCTCTATAATGGAAAAAGAAGGCAATGTGTTTTGAAATGTTCATTATTATCCTTTATATAATTTCACACATTAAGTTATCCCCATGCACACACATTGCTTTTTTTTTTTTTTGGTTAAGTGCACATCTGCCTCTAGAGTAAATATATGTATAATATTTCTCTGTCTGCATAAGTACAATAGAATAGAAAAAAGAATACAGTCCATATGAAAAAAGAGCAATGTACCAAAATGGAAATTACAGGCATTAGTACAAAAGGGATTAGTACCTGGCATTCACCACTGTAGGTGGAAAGACCTTTAAGACACTATGGCAAAATCATGAAAGTTATGCATTAAATTATGTCTCCCAGAATTGGTATGTTGGTAATCCTCAATACAAGATGATGTTATTTAACTATAGGTCAACAGATACATGAGAAAATGTTGAGCATCCCTAATCATCAGAGAAATGCAAACCAAAACCTCTCTGAGATAACACCGAACCCCAGTGAGAACAGGCTACATCACAAACTCCCAAAGCTACAGATGCTGGCATGGTTGTGGAGAAAAGGGAAGACTTTTACACTGCTTGTGGCATTGCAAATTATTACAACTTTTATGGAAAGAAGTATGGAGAATATTCAAAGAGCTAAAAGTAGACCTTCCATTTGATCCTGCAATCCCATTACTGGGTATCTACTCAGAAGAAAAAAGAATCATTTTACCACAAAGACTTTTGCACTAGAATATTTATTGTAGCTCAATTCACAATTGCCAAGACGCAGAAGCAACCCAAGTGCCCATCAACCCGTGAATGGATTAATAAACTGTGGTATCTGTATACGATGGAATACTATTCAGCCATAAAAAGATGGAGACTTAACATCTTTTTAATTCACCTGGATTATGTTGAACAACATTCTTCTTAATAAAGAATCACAAGAAAGGAAAAGTAAGTCTCCAATGTACTCAATGCTAACACGAAACCAACAAAGAAGCAACACATGAGAGGAAAATGTAAGTATGTTCAGGTACAAAGGAGAGAAAGGGGATGGGTAGTGGGAAGGGGGATGGGTAAGCTCTTACTGATTGGCACCATGTGAAGGTATCAGAAATACAAACAATGTAACCCAATCATTTGTACCCCCGTATAAATCTGAAATAAAAATTATTTAGAAAATTAAATATAGAGTCATTGCAGATATAACCAGTTAAATGAAGATAAGTTCACCAGGTTGGGCTCTACTCCAAGATGAATGATAACCTTATAAAAATGAGATATTTAGAGACAGAAACACACATGCATGTGAAAATGAAACAATAATCTACAAGCCAAGGAATTTTCAAGATTGCAAGCAAATCGTCAGACGGTAGAAGGATGGGCTAGAGACGAGTTGCTCACAGCCCTCAGAAGGAACCAACCAAAGAGCACCTTGATTTTGGAATTCTGGCATCCAAAGCCATGAGACAATAAATGCCTGCTGTTTACGCCACCCAGTTTTTGGTACTTTAGTACAGCAACCCTAGGAAACTAGTATTGGATAAATGAAGAATTTCAGAACTGAGGGTGAATGGATGCAATGTTTCAGTTAGTTAGAAGAAGTGGGTTTGGGGGATCTACTGCACAGCGTGGTGACTACAGTTAATAATATTATATTGAATAAAACAGCTAAAAGAGATGATTTTAAATGTTGGCATTTCAAGTAAATAATGACTATGGGAAGAAGTGGATGTGCTAATTAGCCAGATTTAATATTTCACAATGTATACATGCATCGAAAGTTCAGAAATGCATTCCATAAATACATAGAGTTGTCACTTAAAAGTAAAATAAAACTTAAAAAAGACCTACAGAAAATCAAACTGAAGTCCTCTTGAACATCAAGACTGTGCCCATATTTTTTAATCTGATGATAACAAGGCAGAACAAGGACCAAACTAAGCAGAAACATTTAATGACCAGAATTTGATGGATGTGAAGGTGGAGAGCAGAGGTTACTAAAAAGAAACAATAAAAAATAAATAAAATAAATGATGTTGGAGGTCCTAAAGGGAAGTGAGAGGAAGATAAGAATGTATCAAATCAACACTTCTATACCTGGGGACAGCTGATTAAATACTTCATGAAGAGGCAGCCTCATGGGGGAAGAAGTGAAAGTTGTTTTTGCTTCACTGCTACTAACTTGCGCTTAGGGAAGAAGCCAAGGCTGAGAACCAGTCTGGCAGAATTTGATCTAGCATTTCTGATTTGAGGTCATGTAGCAAGATTTTACTTGGTTGGGCATTACTAGCAGGGTGTGCTTTGGAGATGGTTCTGCTCTATTCTGAGCACCGTAAGAAGCAGCCACAATGATTCCAACAACTGAAATAGATGGAATAAAACGCACCCCAAGTGCTAACTGTTATCCACACTCAGTCTACCGAAGCAGTTGATGGAAACCCCCATGCGGAGAGGCTTCACTCCCACTTTGCCAAAATAGTTGAGACCTTAAAATCCTTTCAGTAAGTAATCCCAGGTCACAAATTTGATCAAAAACCTCGATACTTAGGTTTTTAACTTCAGGGGAGTCTTTGATTCTTAACAGTATACGGGAGAAGCAGTTCTGATCTCAGAATTCTTGCTAGGGTCATGTAAATGTTGAAAGCAATGTTTTTGTACCCAGTTCTTTTTCCTCAATCAACATTTTCAGTTAATTTGGTTGGCATCGCCTATAAATATTGTTTCTGTTTCATTCTTTATTTATTACACTCCCCAACAAAACAAGGCTCAGTTCACCCTGATTACACTTTCTTTAGGGAATGTGTTGGCAGAGTTTTCAGATAAGAACAGGAACAGGCTTACTAAGTTTGCATATCTGGTGTTACTCTGCTGTGTCCTTGTACCTGGTGTTCTTCATATCACACCAAAGCTTGTTAATGTTTCTTAAGATTTGTCAGGTTTCCTATATTGCATTTGAATGGTTCCCAGCTATGTAGAGCTGAGAAGATGCAATTCTGAAAATGATCATAAAAGGGGATAGCATGAATTTAATCAGAGAACAAGGAGTCAAATGAGCTTAAAATAAGCACATATCAAATGATTCCAACACACTACTATTAAGCACTGTTTCACTTTTCTGGTTTAGTCATATCTGACTGGATGCTGGTTACATCTTACATTTGAAGATGTGGCAAGTATCCAAACCCCATAAACAAAAGTGCTTCTCGGATTCTAGCCATTTTTATCACGTTAGCATGCTGCCCACAGGTAGAGTGTGGCAGGGGAGGTCAATATTGAGCCCATTATAAACTAAATCTGGCGCTCCTGTTATAGTCAAGCTATGCAGAATCTATAAGGAACACCTGTTATTAGAATTTTAAGACAGATAACAACCATTATGAATTCTGATTTGCACCTCTTATTTTATAACTTCAAAAACATACTTGAAGAGCAACATATTTTCAGAAAGAAAGAAATGTCACTTTGGAGTACATGCTATTTAAAAGGCGTTCAGTTGAAGGCTCACAGGTTTAGTAATTCTCTGAGAAAAATTTGAAAGTACGAGAAATAAATAAAGTATGAGCATTTAGAAACTAAAGTGGCTTGGTAAAATCTTAGTTATAGACTCAGCATTGTGTCTTTTGTACAATTCTGCAAATATTACTTTACATCAAAATAAGTTAGCTGGAAAACAAAAGCTCTGAATCCCATTTGGGTGATTCATCAATCATTTGCTGTACATAAATTATTTAACTTGAATGTTATTCTCAAAGTGTAACCTATAAAACTCTCTAGATTATCTACAATTATTACAATCGGAACAATGAAAGTCTTTGGTTTCACATCAATTCAGCTTGTAAAGAAGTAGAACATTAATGTTATGTTTTTTTATTTTATCTGTTTTTTTAATTTGTTTTTTTATTCATATTTCAGGTACATCAGTATTTGAAGTTGTTTCTTTGTGGTTATTTTGCCCTCTGATTACATGAATAGAAACTCTGACTAACTGCATTTTTATTAATTTTTATTTTTGATAATTTCAGACTTATAAAAAAGTTGCAATAATAGCAAAATAAGAACTGTATTCTAAGATGGCCAACATTTTAACATTTTACTTAAGTTATTCTATCATTTCTTTGACTCCCATACACACACACAAAGACACACTTTTTCTAAGCCCACGGACTGTGTTCTAAGATGGCCAAGACTTTAATATTTTACTACAGTTAGTCTATCATTTCTCTGACTCCCCTATATACACACACACAAAGACACATTGTTTCTAAGCCCACTGACTGTATCCTAAGATGGCCAAGACTTTAATATTTTACTACAGTTAGTCTATCATTTCTCTGACTCCCATACACACACACCCACACGAAGACACATTTTTTTCTAAGCCCACTGACAATAACTTTCAGACATGACATTTAATTAAGCGTAAGTAATTTACTTTATATTTCTTAAAAACAAGAAAAACTTTGTATATAACCACAGCAAAACTAACAAAATCTGAAAGTAAGCATTTACACTGTACTATTATCTAAGCTACATACCTTATTCATACCTCTCCAGGGGTCCCAATTATGTCCTTTAGTGCACAAGCAAACCTGAGATACACTTGGCATGTCTCCTTAGTGTCATTTAACCTTGAGTGGTTCCTCAATCGTTCTTCCTCTTTCGTGTCCTTGACACTTTTGAACATTACAGGACAATTATTTTGTAGAATTGAGTTTGATCCGATGTTTCCTCTCGATTAGGCTCTTCTGAGATTTTTGGTTCGTTTGTTTTCTTCTCGGGGCGCCCTATCCACAGGCACAGGATGCTGGACCGCCCCAAAACTGTCAGACAAACCCATCACTTGATGAAGGTGGCACCTGACAGGTTTCCTCACTGCCAAGTTCCTATTCTTTCCCTTGTAGATAAGCAATGGAAATATATCATTGAAGGACACAGGTGAGGTCCATTTTCTCACAGAATGTACATTTTCTAAAGGGAGGAGGGTGGTGATACAAGGAAGGAAAAAAAAAAAAGAGGAAGAGAAAGAGAGGAAATGAAGGAGGGATAGGAAAAGTAGACGGGCAGTACACAGGTGCACCCCAGGAGTGTCAAGTGCCTTTGGAAAAATTAAGTTGTCGGTAGTAGAAGGGGGATAGTTTACTCTAGATAGTTGGGGCAAAGCTTCTGTGACAAGTTAAACCTTTCTCTGAGGGCAAAATAATGAGAGGGTTCCATCCACGTGGAAGGCGTATTGAGGAGAAGGGCGTTCTTGATGAAGGGAACAGGCGTTAAATGAGTGGCTGGCTTTAAACATCAGGCTGGTTAAACAGGCTTCCTGTCTTAAAGCACCACTCAGGTCATAGCCATAAATTTGGATTTTATTCTAAGAGTAAGTAAGCAAAGGAGTCAAATAATTTTATTCTCTCTTTGGATAATAAATTGTAGGATGTGCTAAGAGGAAAGGAAGAGGGGCCTTTCTAGGTTCATCTGTTTGCACCATTGTGCACCAAATCTCAGCTTTTCACCCACTGAGGGATGCCACTGGGTTGATTCTAAGAGATAACAGTTCCAAGAGACATATGTCAGAACTGTTGTTTAGAACTGTGTGTGTGTGTGTGTGTGTGTATATCTTATGTGTTTTCCTATTCAGAACATTTAATCATGAGAGAAAGACTAATCAGGTGTACATAGTGTACTGTGGTATTAATAAATTCCTGGGGAGTTTTTTTTTTTTTTTTTGCAGTTTTTGGCCAGGGCTGGGTTTGAACCCGCCACCTCTGGCATATGGGGCCGGCACCCTACTCCTTTGAGCCACAGGCACTGCCCAATTCCTGGGGAGTTTTAACCAGACATATCTACACCTGATCAAAAGTATGTGGTATGAGCTCTTCCACTTTAAGTACTTTCTGCAGATAGAAAAGAAAACGTTATTTATAAAAACATAAATTATTTCATTTTGTATATTGTTAATTTAACTCCACATACTATGTTTGTAATAAAACCTTCTCCCAAGTCATAATGCCACAGTTAATTAAGTCACTGCATGAAAACTAAAAAAAAAAAAAAAAAAATGGATCCTGAGTATTATTTTGACCATGTTTTCAAAGAAGCTGACTGTTCTCTTCTAGAACTTCACAGCTTGCATGGCACAGCACAATTTTAAAATCAATTTGATTCACACTTTGTTCTTGTGAAGACCAGCTCTTTGTTTTCTGTCTTCTGATGATACACATAGTTCAGGTGTAATGTGTGGAACATAAGAAATAATGAAGAATAATGAAAGCGTATCTCTTAAAACTGGTATCTCAACTCTTGCAGGAAAAATAGCAAAATAAAACAAGAAAACCTCCTTTGAAAATTGGCTTTTGGGAAAAGAGCACAGAAATATAAATCAAAGTGATTTTTATCCAAGTATCTGCCTTTAGGTTTATGATTATTAAATTCCCCATAATTTTTATATCTTTTCAAAATATTTTTTCATTTTCCATTATGAAGTATTTCCATTATCAATTATTTCTTTCACCTATTAAATAATGAAATTATAATTTAACTAAATTTCTTATGCAATAAAAAACAAACTATTTAAAATGAAACAAGTGGCCATCATTGTTTAATATCATAGTTAAAATACTCCAGAAATTATATTTCCTTTGATAATAAAAGAATTGATGTTAGTAGCAACACTGTATGCTAAATTTATTTATTTATTTTTTTAAAAGTTAAAGAGGAGTCCTTTTATTGAAGAGTCAGCCAGCAACTGCCTCAGGGTCCCAACATGGGGTTTCTGAGAGCAGCCCCAAGTGTTTAAGGGGTTGGGTTATTCTTCTTTTTTTGTTATTAAATCATAGCTGTGTACATTAATGCAGTCATGGGGTACAATGTGTTGGTTTTATATACATTCTGAAATATTTTGAATATACTTTAGCAATATTTTTTGGAGAAGTTTTGGTAAGAGGAATACACTTCACAAGCTTGAAGCTAGAATATTTCTAAGGTGATATATGAAAAGTGTACAATTTTGAATTTGCTAAAGTTTTTGTTTTCGTTTAAATATTATGTAACTCTTTCAAAATTATTTGAAGTTAGTTGTACTTATCTCCTATGTTCAAAGGATTTTTTTCATTCTCAATTTATCACTAACTACCCTGTTCATGTGTTTTAGTCATAACCAACTTCAAATAATTTTGAAAGAGTTACATAACATTTAATTAACAATTTGTTGAAATAAGTTTCTTTTTGGTTTCCAAAGAGAAAAACGTTTGTGCCCTTGGTCACCACATTTTTAGCTAAAAGCTACAAACAGAAAAGGCTTTGCAATTTTCATACATCACCACAGAAATATTCTAGCTTCAAGCATGTGAAGTCTATTCCTCTTACCAAAACTTCTCCAAAAATTATTGCTAAAATGAAACCATCTTTTCCAACAAATACTTTTAATGCAATGTAGGCATACTTTGCTTACATTATTTGCAATCATTATTTAAAATGAATTCCAAGAAACCAGACTATTAACATTCTAGAATATTGTTAGTTGGTGGTGGTACCCCCAGATGGGAAATGTATTCTTTGCTGTCTGAAGAGGTTACAGTAAAATAGGCATGTGAAGAAAAGACCATCGATGATGCTACTCATAACGCCAGAACATCATGATGCCATAACATTACCACTTGGCCACTCTTCTGCCATCGCACAAAGACTAAGAACAGAGCAATGCAATTTTGAGGAGGAAAACAATGATAATCTAGTCAGATTCAAAACAAAAGTTTAGTCAATAAGCATTCATTCTGCCCTTCCAGAAACCAAATTAGGCAACTAATACAGATACATGAACCAACCTACTGTGACAAAGCAATTGGTGAATAGCATGGCAAGGTAGAGTAATATGAAATTACTGTCAAATGGAAGTGGGAAAATTCCCTTTTGAACAGGAAGAGAAGGTTACTGAGAAGTGGTGACTGAATATGTGTATATTTCTTAATTC
Organism: Arctocebus calabarensis; assembly: GCA_963573935.1. Taxonomy (NCBI): domain Eukaryota; kingdom Metazoa; phylum Chordata; class Mammalia; order Primates; family Lorisidae; genus Arctocebus; species Arctocebus calabarensis. The sequence goes on along the minus strand of CAUYON010173928.1, from coordinate 10,428 downwards.
ATCAAATACTGAAGAAACATTGTTTCCAGTTATATTGAGTTCCACAAAAAGATATGTTGACATCCTTAGCAGATAATACCGGTGACGGTTACCTTATTTGGAAACATGTCTTTGAGCATGTAACCAAGTTAAAATGAAGTTATTAGGTGGACCATAATCCAATATGACTGATTTCCTTAATAGAAGAGGAAAAACTTACAACACCCACAGACACAAAGGAAACAGGGCCAGGTGAAGATGGAGGCAGGGTTTGCAGTTATGTTCCCCCAAGTTTTATTGTTTATTTATTTTTTTGAGACAGAGTCATACATTGTCACCCTCAGTACAGTGCCATGGTGTCACAGCTCATAGCAACCTCAAACAGTTCAGCTTCAGCCATCCTCTTGCCTCAGCCTCCCAAGTAGATGGGACTAAAGGCACTCACCACAACTCCTGGCTATTTCTTAGCAATGATGTCTCTCTCTCTTGCTCAGGCTGGTCTTGAACTCCCGAGCTCAGGCATTCCACCCACCGAGGCCTCCCAGAGTGCTAAGATTACAAGTTAGAGCCACCGTGCCCGGCCTCCCAGAAGCCTTAGAGTAACTGGGGCTGCCAGTAACTGGACCAGGTGAGGAAAGATCTTCTCCCCAGGTCTCAGAGGGAGCATGGTCCTGCCAACACCTTCTACTAGACTTGTAACCTCCAAAACTACAAGAAAATAAATTTCTGTTTTAAGCCACCTTTCATGTGGTACACTGTTAGAACAGCTCTAAGAAGCTATTACCAGTATTCACTATGTACAAGGCATTGTGAATATTGTTCAGGTAATAATGGTGAAAAATAAAGACTCTGTCCTATAGGGGATAACAGGCTGCTCTGTGCAATAAAATAATATAAACACAAAATTATGAACAGGTATTATTTTGGGGAGAGCTTTAGGTGATTCGATATTACTATGGTAAAAATGGGATGAGGGGAGAGTTTTAGGTACAGTCCAGATCATTAAGGGAAACAACAACAAAAAAAGTTCAGGATCAATCCTGTTGATATCAGTTATGGATTATAGCGTAAACTAGGAAAATTATATGTTTATACTTCAATAAATCACTCTGATAGCAACAAGATAAGTGATTACCTACGGGCAATACCAGGAGACAGACCATCCTGCAAGCTACAGAAATAGGCAATGTAAAAGAGAAAGGAAAGATGTGAAATCGAGGCCGTGGTAGCAACAATGGTTTTCAAGTGAAATGATTCCCAATGTAGACAACTGTAAAAGAGGCCAAGTGAAACCAATGTTTTTAAAAATATATTGTTTAAAACAATGTGACAAGAAAAAAAAAGAAAACTCAACACAAAAATAGGTTTAAAAGATACATAAAAATTAGTCCTTCCGGGTCAGTGCCTATGGCTCAAGCGGTTAAGGCTCCAGCCACATACACCTGAGCTGGCAGGTTCGAATCCAGCCCGGGCCCGCCAAACAACAATGGTGGCTGCAACCAAAAAATGGCCAGGTGTTGTGGTGGGCGCCTGTAGTCCCAGCTACTTGGGAGGCAGAGGCAGGAGAATCGTTTGAGCCCGGGCATTGGAGGTTGCTGTGAGCTGTGATGCCACAGCACTCTATCCAGGGTGACAGCTTGAGGCTCTGTCTCAAAAAACAAACAAACAAACAAAAATTAGTCTTTCTGCCTGGAAACCAAGGATAAAATCTAGAGATCACGCACACACAGACACAGACACACACACGTGCAGCAGCTTTTTGGGGGGAGCCAGAGACAAGTCTGCATGTGGGAGCTATTTGAAATGCGAGGCTGAGCGCATGGCAGATATGAGAACCCTTTGGGTCTCACAGCAGATAAAGAGACTTACACAACAGGACTGCTTTTAAGTCCTGATTTAGCAGGGCATTTGCAGTTAACCATGACTTAAGATTTGCTTTTGACAAATTCTTGATTTCCCAATCTACTGTGCTTAAAAAAAAAAAAAAAAAAAAGCTAAAATAAGCATCATAAATGTCTCTTCCCACCATTCTCTGGTATTAAACCTAAACAGTAAGAAAATTTCCCTTGCTTGGTCCCCTGCCCCCATTTATGGCTTTATGTGCTCAGAGCGATTACGTCATTTGGAATAGTAAGAAAGGACCTGAGTGGAAGCACGTCCCTGGGGCCTGGAGCGCCTTGACTAGGGATTCACAGCCCTTGCCTGTCGGTTGCTCAGAATTAGTAGCACATGCAGGTCAGGTCCACCTGCGTCTGTCTCGGGGCTTGTCTTGTTCAACTTTCTATTACTAATGACACTAACAGTGAGGGGAGCAGCTAATGTGTATCGAGGCCTCATCACCTGATCGTGTTCCAGGCTCCATGCTGTAAGTTCAAGGCATTAGTTATTTGATTCACTCTATCAAGCAGACTCTTTCTCTCTGAATATATGTATAAATACACATATATGTAAATGTTATACTACATTCTCCTAGTAGGAAAGCAGATTTCAGAGATCATCAACTTTTTCAAGTGGTGGATTAGAGGCATGAATACATTTTCAATTATTAAGCAATTACAGTCAATCATAGGTATCAAACAGCCTTACTATACATATACGGTGCCCAATTATAATAACGGTTCAACTTAAAGATTTTTTTACATGGAAGAGAGAGAAAGAGAGAAAGAGGACACAGAAGGACATGTGCAAGCGAGAAAGGGTGATTTAATTCGTGAACTCTTGACAAGATTCCTAGGATGGACATCCAGCTCCAGCTCCATCTGTGCTGTTACCTGAGACAATTTCCCTAATCCCTCTAAGCCTTGGTTTCCTCAACCATGAAATGGGAAAAATAAATAGAATTGACTTCAAAGGGTTGAGGGAGGATTAAAGCAGTTAATATATGAAACTGAGCACAGAAAGCGTGAAAGAAAGCACTATTTAGCCATTATAATTCCCATTTTCATCACCACCACTATCATCATTACTGTAAATGGCTACTCATTATTGCAGATATTTAAACAGACATTGGACAACTATAAGCCAAGATTATCATAAAAAGGATTCACATCCTGGATAGGTCATTGGATAAGATTATCATTATTCTGTGAGTCAGGGCCTGTGATCACATGAGTCTGGGAAATACTACATAATATATTGCCCTCTTGAACTTTCAAAATTAACATCAGGTATATGGAGGGTCTCAATAGTCCATGAGGCTCTTCACCTTGATTTTAACCCAGTAGTTCTCAGCTCTGTCAGATGTTCCTATATTTCTTGCAATTTATACCTAAGTCTGACTCACAGTGTTGGTGTATTTAACATGCAGTATACAATGTGTCTAATCTGAAAGCAAAGGAAAGCATTCCTTAATTCTCATCCTAATCCACCAGCAATGCAAACTCAAATAGCCAATCACTTAAATGAGCAGAACAGAGGTAGAAGGTAAGCCTTTTAGGGATTAGGGAGCATTTCTTAGAAAGCTTTCCCTTTGTAGTGATTATGGGTTTAGACTAAACGATGCCTCTTAGAGTGAATAATTTCAGCTCACACTAGCAAATCATCACAGGACAAAAATGTAAGAAAAGAATGTTTAGGGATATATTGAGTTTTTTAATACAACACTGTAGAGTGATACATAATAAACATACCTCTAGCTGCCATCACAGAGCCATATATCATTATTCCAGAAACACATAGAAATTACTTTCTGTGTGTGAACAGAACAGGCTTTGTTTTCTTATTTCTGTTGTCTTTACCACAAGATTTGGGAAGACCAATAAAACTCTCTTCCCAGTTTAAAATTTTACTTTTAAAATGCTACACAGCTCCAAGGGCAAAATGCAGTATTATAACTTGTCCCCTTCATGGGAAAGTTTCAAAGTACTGGCAAAAGGTATTGTAATATATGATTTTTTTCCCTGAAAATATTCAATGAGATAAACATAACTTAGACATACAATATAAGAAATACATAATTTCTTAAAGACAGATGGAGACTTAACCTCTTTCATGTTTACGTGGATGGAGCTGGAACATGTTCTTCTTGGCAAAGTATCTCAAGAATGGAAGAAAAAGTATCCAATGTACTCAGCCCTACTATGAAACCAAATTATAGCTTTCTTATGAAAGCTATAACCCAATTATAGCCCAAGAAGAAGGGGAAAGGAGAGAGGTAGGGGAGGGGAGGGCAGAGGGAAGGATGGGTGGAGGGAGGGTAATTGGTGGGTCCACACCTACGATGCATCTTACAAGGGTACATGTGAAACTTCCTAAGTGTAGAATATAAAGGTCTCAACATGATAAGTAAGAAAATGCCGTGAAGGCTATGTTAACCAGTTTGATGAAAATATTTCAATTTGTATATAAAACCAGCACATTGTACTCCATGATTGCATTAATATACACAGCTATGATTTAATAAAAAAAAGAAAAGAAATACATAATTCTTGATTTACATAATCAAAACAGTATCAGAGTCCAGCCCTTATTAAAGATTAGAGTTTAAAAATAAATCATTCACAAACATTTATGTTAGTTAGGAGAAAACCAATCTCAGAACCTTCCAATTTCCATCATAATCTACAGACTTGGAAGGGAAGAAGTATCTTGTATTACGTGCCAGACATTCCTCTAAGCCAGTGGTTCTCAACCCATGAGTCGAGACCCACAGGAACTGTATTAAAAGGCGGTGGCGTTATGAAGGTTGAGAACCACTGCTTCAGTACTTTTACAAGTACATAAAGCGAACACTGGGACCCATCTCTCTCTAGAAAAGAAAAGAAGACAGAGTTTAAAGAAAAAATTCAAAAATAATCAATAATCAAGACAACAGACTATAACAATGTTGATTTCAAAAAAGAAAAAAACACATATGTTTCAAATTTGAATGGCTACTTACAAATCAGTTAACCCAGAAATCACAAAACAGCAGTGTTTGAAGCTGGAAAAAAAAAAATCCAATCTTCCCTTTCTTCTTTTAGGCATCCAATTTTGTAGATGCCTACAAAACTCTAAAGGGAGTAAGATATTACATCTTGTGTCAAATAGGATAAAAATGGAAAAAAAATTAAAACAATCCAGCATGCTTGATCAGGAAATCCAGTCTGGATATAGTTAATTTAGATGTAAGTCAATACAGTAAATGACTTGGTTAAGTTGGCCATTTTGTTATATTTCCTCATTTGTAAAGTAGTAATATTTACTTAGCTCATAGTAGTGGCTTTCAGATAAACCAATCAAAGTTTGCAAAATGTCGCACAACAGTGGTAAGCATTGTTACTATTCAAATTAATACCAAATCTCACCTGTTCCACGAGCTATGTAAGTGTAGAACTGACTCATTTCATTTTCTTCAAACTAGTTCCTGCTTCCAATCCACAGGATCTGACCTTAGTGCTCTTTAATATTTTATCCGAATGACTAAAAGAATCGAAAGAGAAAAATAGATTCCTGGGACTCACAAACGCAGATGCAAATCCTAATGTCACCATCAAGGCTGCGATATACTGGCAATACCTAAACTTTACATAATACAAAAGGGTTGCTTCAAAAAAACCTCATCCCTTTTTCCCTAACTTCTGTGAAACACAATGGACTCTGGAAAGGGAATTGAATTTTTACTTCAAACGATCAACATTACTTTGAGCATTTCCACTGAGACATATAATATCTAATAAAATTCTCACCAAAACCCAACGATGAGGATAACTCTTATAACCCACAATAACGTTAGATAATGAGGAAACCATAGCTTTGAGAAGCTATCTCGTGTTCCCAAATTCATAGAGCCCTAATCAAGTAGTGACCACAGATGCAAATCCTTACAGCCTGATTTCAAAAATAAGATTTTTATAACGAATGATGTCCTCCACTGCCCAATGTACTTTATAAACATTTATCTCATGCCCCTAACTAACGAATCATACTAAGATAGCAGTAATTTTAAAAAGTGAACACTCTGTATGTAATAGCTTCATTTTGTAAGTAAGGATAATGAAGTCAATGGCAGGAAAAAATTAACTATACTAAAGTAGTATCAGAAGTTAGTTGCAGGAGTGGAATCAGCACCCAGAACTTATAACCTTAGAGGTTTTTCCCGCTACTATAGTCGGAACTGCTTTGTCTCTTGAAAATTTTTAATCATATTAACAGCTATCTGAGGGGTGAAGCTTAAAAACGAAAGAAGAAAGGAAGGAAGGATTGAAGGGGAAATAGGCAGGAAGAAAAAAAGAAAAGAAAGGAAAGCAGGAGAAAAAAGGGGGGCTGTATGATGTGATTATTAGACAACTGCCACAGTCCTTTATGTTGCTGAAGTTGTTATTCCATGATCCCACTTAAAAGATCAAATATCACACACCTGTTAGCTAAGAAGATGTGCCGGGCAGTGTATGGGGAGTATGAGAAATTCAAGCAAAACACAAACAAGAACACGAATATAACCCAAAACACAAACAACAACACAAATATAACCCCAAACCCAAACAACAACATGAATAAAACCCAAAACACAAACAATATGAATACAACTCCAAAACCAAACAACAACACAAATACAGCCCAAAACACAAACAACACAAATTCTTCTCTTACTATGGATAATTTATAGGGCAGAAAATAAAATAATGCCATGAACAGGATTGTATGTAATCCTTCCAAAGGGAAAAAAAAAAACAAAAACGAGGAGCTAAACCTGAAGTTCCATGTTCTCTATACGTTTTAGCTGGCTCTTTTGTCTCATTTCTCGGATACAAAAGACATAAACTAATTAGCGATTTCCCTGAAGTACCATGGAGAAGCCAGTAGCATAATGCCTAACAAATAGGTTGCTCCCAAAATATGTTTGATAAAAAAATAAATGAATGAATGTAGCAGAGATTACTACTTGTCCACGAAGATGCATTTTTCCCCTTTTCCAGGCCACAATGCTAGGCTAAACTGCTCTATCTCCCACGCTTGACTAAGAAAGGTCAGGTAACTGACTCTAACCAGCAGGGCTGGAAGTAAGGCAGGGCACATTCAGGACTGTCCTATAAAACATCTCCCAGGCTACTCCACGTTCTTTCCCTCATCCTTGATCTGCCAGGATTCCTGAATTAAGGGTAGATCTCTGAGTAAGTCCTAGACATGGAACCAGCCATGAATTTTACAAACTTGAGACATAAAATCGCGTTTTACATGAATTTTACAAACTTGAGACATAAAGTCGCGTTTTACTGAGACAGCATAGTTTGGGCCCATTTGTTGTATCCATGCTTCTACTCATGTTAGTGCGACAGGCGTTCATAGAATTCAAACCCCAAATCACACTGTGGCACTTGGCTTATACTATACACATATTCCAAATGATGAAAGAACCAGTACCTACGCAATTTCATACTGAGATGCTGAGAAAACCGTGAAGTGACAAGAACAGTTGTTAGGCTCATTGTTCTTTTAACCCATTATCTTGGAAAAAAGAATGCCTTATAAATAAATCTTCTGGGAAGCTTCACCTTTATTTTTACCAGTATGGGAGCTTCCTCTCTCCTCTCTCTTCCTCTCTCCCTTCCCCTCTTTTTTTTTTTTTTTTTGAGACAGAGCCTCAAGCTGTTGCCCTGGGTAGAGTGTCGTGGCATCACAGCTCACAGCAACCTCTAATTCCTGGGCTCAAGCACGTCTCTTGCCTCCGCCTCCCAAGTCGCTGGGACTACAGGCGCCCGCCACAACGCCCGGCCATTTTTTGGTTGCAGCCGTCATTGTTGTTTGGCGGGTCCGGGGGCTGGATTCGAACCCGCCAGCTCAGGTGTACGTGGCTGCCGCCTTAGCCTGTTGAGCCACAGGCGCCGAGCCCCCCTTTTTCTTTTTAAAAACATTCAAATCTTAAAATAATGTGCTAGTGTGCACAGACAATTAAAAACAAATTGACCTTTCCTGTGAGGATATCACACCTCCAGAAGGAAAGTTACCCAGGGCACAGAGGTAACACTTCCCTCGGCAACTTAACAACCTGTGTGTGGGTGAAGATGATGGAATGGCTGCGGCTTGCCGGTACGGCCATTGTATTAACATTCTGCATATGAGGAACAGCTCAAGATAGCATTCATATTAAAGACAGAGTTCTGTGCAACTTATTTTCTCCTCTCAGGGAGCAGAGGAAGTGGAAGCACTAAATTCGTGTTTTAATAAAAATGGATGTAGTATCTGGAAACAGCATGAAAAGACCTCTCGGTCATTTTCTTTTCATGTTAATTCAGCTGGTGCCTTAACACTGTATCAGAAGCACGGATGATATGTGAGCAGCAGACAGCCAGATGAAAGGAGAAAAAAAAGTTGGCAACAATCAACCACATTAAATGTTAGTCACAAAATTTATTTACACAAAAATTTTCCTCCTCTACAATATTATACACAAAAAAGACAAAACATGAAAATAGAGAAATTGGTATACCCAAGATAGAAAAATCTAACAAACAGTGGACTGTGCTCGATGCGTCCGAAACACTTACCTTTGAGTCAGAAATCACCTGGTCGTCTACTAAGACCAAGACTCTGAAGCCCACCGTCTCTGCGAGGCCTTTCCTGCCTTGGTTACATCTCTCCAGCCCCAAAAGGAAAAGTAGTCTACCTTCTGTGTGCCCCCGTAATTCTTAGCCCTTATCATAAAATACATCATCACCATCATTATCACCATTACCACGAATATTTATTGGATCCTTCCTAAAAATATCTAACAAGAAAAAGTTCTTATTTGAATTAGGGAATAAATAAAAAGAATTGCAACTTTAAACAGACCTAGAGGAAAGTCAAGAGAAAAGTGCACCACGACTCATCATTTTCTGCCTGATACATGGACTTCTGATGTCTTCAGATTTATAATAGAGTCCCCCAACACAGTTCCGGGACTATATGACTTTATTTAGCAATTAGCAACTATAGTCACCTAGTAACAGAAAAGTAGGTGTTTGTCTCACAATTCTTTCTTTCATGAGCAGTGGGAAACAGCTTTCCTGCAAGACAGGGCACCCTTCCATGCTTCAATAAATGGAAAAGCCAGAGAAGAAAGAAAAACATACCAAATATGAAGCTGAAAGAGAGCAGGAAAGGGTTTTCAGAGCCAGCTGTTCTTTCTCTCTTTTTCTTTCAACTGATGTATGTCAGGCTGGTATAAAAGAGGCGAGTTGAACATCTGGACCAAACCAAGGCATTTGACATTTTCAAGCGATTCAGAGGCATGGATGATTTATGATGTTATTCTTAGATTTTTATCAGGTGTCCTCTAACTTTATGAAATGTGGACAGGCACATAAGTCTGGTTACACTGTACGATATAAAACGAGTGATTGAAGAATGATAAAGAAGAAAGAAAAGAAGAATCATTTTAGTTGGAGATGTTCAGAACAGGGCAGGCCCCTGGGAAGATGAGTGGAATTTTGCTCCCGCCACTGTGCCTTTCAGAAATTGGCAGGAGTTCTGTGTTTAGGCAATCACCTGCCCCCTCCATCGCCAGAGAAAGCAGGGTGAGATCTGTAACTTTACTGATGTACTCAGGTGGCCTTTTCTACTAGAGGAGCTGAGGCTGTCACATTATTGAGTATTAAATGGCCCTCAGGGAATAGGGCCACCGCAATATCCTTTCTATCTTCAAAATGACTCATCTCCTTTAGTTTTAGAGGGGGGGAAGAAAAAAGAAAAAAAAAAAAAGAAAGAAACAGCATGGCACTTTGGCAAAGCTGAAGTTTGTTTATGAGTCACTTCTCCAGGAGATACCTTCTACAAAATAAAATAATGCTTCAAAAAGTATCTGTAGGTAGCATTTTCTTTATTTAGAGACACTATAAACAGTCTTCTGACATCAACCTGTTAGAACAGATTTGTGCAATACTTTGTAAGAAACCACATTATATATCTATCATTATACATATATATGTATATATGAACTTACAGTCAGATGGACTTTTCATTATTTAAAGTGTATAACTCAATGCAATAATAATCACAATAATGTTAAAAATTGATGAATTTGTTAAAATAAATAACAGACTATAGCATAAAAACCTAAATTATACCTAAATATAAGACTAATATTTCAGGAATGTCATTAGTCTTTTTACCATTAATTTTAATCAATGTTTTAACCAGTGACATTTGACTAGTATTATGAAGAATGTGTTCTTTCATTTCATTATTAAATAAAAATTTAAACATTCATTTATATTTTTGTATTTATGATAGTTCCGGCAATTAAAATTTTTTAATTTCCTCATGATTAATAAGTTTAACGACTAAAACATAAATGTTTTATCCCTTCGGATAGTTATTTCTCATTATGAGCACATCCTTTTTCTTTTCTTTTTTTTTTTTTTTTTTGAGACAGAGCCTCAAGCTGTCACCCTGGATAGAGTGCTGTGGCATCACAGCTCACAGCAACCTCCAATTCCTGGGCTCAAGCGAGGCTCCTGCCTCTGCCTCCCAAGTAGCTGGGACTACAGG
>CAUYON010173926.1:0-23072 GCA_963573935.1 Arctocebus calabarensis | reverse complement strand
TACCCTTAAAGCCTACTTCAGTGCCTGCATCCAGCTGGTGCACAATAAGCTCTTGCTGATGGGCCGATTTCAGCATGAGTAGCACTGTGACCGAGCAATGTTAGGTGTTGCGGAAGCCAGTGATGCAAGTGAGGGGTCTACCGGAGGGTGGCTAACTGCAGACCCACAAGTAAGTGGTCTAGAGCAGGCGAAGATGCTGGCCTTGACCTACTGTGTGGACCTGGGCCTCAGTCTCCCTACCTTTGAAATGGGGAGGGAGGTCCACGCTCTGCCCCAACGTGTGGTGGAACCCAAGGGTCCGGGAGCGGGGAGGGCGCAGCCGGGTCGCCCCCCGGAGCCTGCGTGGCGGCGGCGCGCACGAGCGCAGGGGGCGGCGCGGCCCCGCGGCGGGGAGGGGCGGGAGCGCGCGCGCCGGCCCGCGCAGGCAACGGCGGCAGCGGAACCGAGCGGAGGAGCGTGTGGCCGCGGCGCCGCCAACTCGTGTGGGACCTGCCGCTCCGGCCGGCCGGCCACCGATCCGCGCGCCGGTCCTCCCGCCGGCAGCCGAGCCCGCCCGCGCGCCGGTGAGTGGCCTGGGCCCGGGGCCGGGCCGGACCGGGCCCGCGCGGGCCGGGAGGGGGCGGGGGCCGGGCCGCGGGGCCGTCGCCCACACCCGGCCGAGGGCGGCGCGCGCGCCCGGGCGGCGCGGGGAGTGCGCACGCGGGAGGACGCGCGGGTCTCGGTGTCCGCCGCGGGGCGGGCGTGGCGGCAGTGTCCGCCGGTACCCGGCTGTGTGCTGGCCGGCGTGTGTGCGTGTGCACGTCCGAGCAGCTGGCGGTGTCGTGTGGTGGGAAGGAGCGCGGAGAAGTGGGCATGGCTCCCACTCACCCATTTCTAGAGTGTTCGCTGTGGCCCGAGGAGTGTGCCCAGCGCATGACGGAGGACGTGCGGGTCTCGGCTAGTGTGTGCGTGTTCGAAAGGCACTTGTGTGTCCATGTGTGAGCCTGTGAGGGCGAAAGTGTGCCTACGTGGCCGTGAGTGTGTGATTTGTGTGCAGGATTGTGCCAGTGTGCTTATTATCGAGGCCTAAGCGCCTGATGTGCCTGCCTGGCCCCGAAGCCAGGGAGCTGGCCAGGGGACAGGGCCAGAGGACAGACCCGCAGAGCCTGGCTGAATCTGGCGGGGGTAGAGGTCTTGGAGCCAGACCTCAGCCAGACCTGGGACCCTCCCAGGACACACAGGCCGGGTGGGGGCTGTGGTGGGCCCCTCTGCCAGTCACCAAAAGACAAGTGTTCAATTTTTCTAAACACCCTTCTTGGTTCCGTCGCTTTGTTCTTGGTTTTCTCCAGCCAGGCCAGATTTTATCCCTTTCCTGGCCTGAGGGGCTGACCTTAGACTTGCCAGTCCGTATGCCTGCCCTGTTAAGTAGATAGGTATTCTTCTGATCTATTTCTGCCTAGCCTGGGCTCCAAGTGAGAACCCCCAAGACATTAACAAATTGATCACAGCAGGCTTGGGACACCTGGGACACAGGCTTTTAAGGTCTGTGCTTGCAGTTTTCACTGATTTCGTGAGTGTGTGTGGGTGTGTGCACACTTTATAAATGTTGAAAATTTTTGCAGTCAAAAGTCTTAATTTCTTTAAAGCAAACTTTAAAAATTCTGGCGTTCCCTACTTCCTCTGAATTTTCAAAATTCAGCTTGCCTTTCTTGCGGGGAAAATGTCGTCTTAGGAGTTTGGTTTACAGTATATGCAGGCGAATCTTGAAGGCACGCTAAAAAAGGGTGTCACTAAGGGAAGAAGAATTTCATTGAAAAGGACGCAGAGCCGGCTGGACTTGCCTGCTCCCAACATGGCAAGCTTAGCGGGTGAACTTTGGACATTTTCTTTTAGCAAACAAAACCTGGAAGGAAACAAAAAAGACCCACATTCTTTTTCTTTTTTGTCCTGAAAAATGAAAAAAAAGAAAAACCACCAAAAGAACACCTTCTGGGTTTGCTGGAAATGCTACCTCCTTTTCCCCCATCAAGGCCAGGCCCTCCCTTTATCCCCCACCCCCAAATAAAATATGCCTGTGGGGAGCCGTGGAATGAGTCACTCCCTGGCAGAGTGCCCCACGGGCAAACATTTGGGAAGGTTCTTGCCTAACTTCCCAGAAGAAAAGGCCTAGGATATAAAATGGTCCCTGTGGTTTGTCAGCCTCTGCTGTCCCGTCTGTTTCGGAAATGACTAAAAAGTAGTTTCTGTCTTACAAAATAAAGTCTCAGACTTAAGCAGTGGCCCAGGTTGGTCTGAATTTAGAGCTGTTCAGGTCTCTGGAAATGGAGTTTCTGGCGTTACCAAGTGGCATTACTGGTGGGTTTGAGCAAGGAAGAGGGAGGAAATTTGCATTTGCAGAGTGCCTACTTGTACTGGGAATTGTTCTGGGGGTTAATTTCCCTGTGGCCCTCTGCTGCCAAAAATGGCTTTTGGTTTTATGTACAAGGAAACTGAGGCACCGGGAGGTCAAGCCTGTGTCCCAGACGCAGAGGCAGAGTCCTGTGTCCCTGAGAAGAGGCAGAGGCAGAATCCTAAGTCAGCTGCTTGATTTCACAGCCCTTCTTTTTCTTGACCCTGGGACTTGACATTTGACTTCCTAAGGTACACAGACTGGGTACCGAGTACTTTAACACACATATATTCATTTAATTCTCACTGTGAGATAGAGGTTATTAATTCCATTTTATAGATGAGAAAACTGAGGTTAGAGACATGAAATAACTTGCATAATTTTGTTGAAGTGGAACTGTGACTAATGGTGACCATTTATTGAGGATATATCCGGTTTTAGGCATATTGCTAAAAGCATTAAATGCCTTATTTCACTAAAACTGTGAGATGGGAACTGTCATCATGCCCTATTTACAGATGAGGAAACTGGGGAACAGAGAGATTAAATGATGTGCCAAAGATATCATAGTAATAGACAGTAGAGTCTGGTTTTTGAACTGAGGCTTGTCTGAGCAGAGGCCATGGTCTGTCCCATTGAATTTGAAAAGTAGCAGTCACTATGGACTGTGTGCCAGGCCTGGTGCTAAAGTCTAATATTTTTATCCTGGTTTTGCAGAGAGGGAGGTTAAATAGCATGGGCAGGGTCATAAATTGGCAAAGTCAGGATTTGAACCCATATCTCTGATTCTAGAGTTAAAGTTCTTAACCTTAAACTCCATCTGGCTACTGTGCTTTTCTCCTTTCCCATGCCGCAAAGCCAAGTGGGTTAAGACAGGCCAGGTTCCTACAGGGCTGGGTTGCTCCAGACTTGGGAGAGGTCTTCCTGCTGGCTCTCCCTGTCCACATGTGTACTTCTGGAGCTGATGACCAATGCCCAGGGCCAGAGCTACCAGAGAGAAAGGGCTGCAGTTCACATTTGTTCCATCCTTTCCAAGTGCCACAGATATATTTCATAAGGGAAGTGTCAAAACAATTGTCAAAAAGAGAATAATACTTCCTTCCTCTTCTCGGGTTAGAGCCAGCAAGGGAGTTAGAGGGTGGGGCGTAGAGGACCCTGGTGAATCACGTAGGATTAATTAGGGGTTGGCACCTCCAGATCCACTGTTCTGATCTCTGAGGAAGGGGGAGTCAAATCCCTAGGCCTGACTCTTAGTTCTGTGTATCTGACAACACAGTCATTTCTATGTAGGCTTCTTGTTGCTCGCCATTTAAGTCCCATGCCATGTCTTTTTACCTCCTTCATTTCCTTTTCTATCATGGTTTCTGCCACACTGTGCTTGAAAGGAAGGTGTGTTTGGGGACTGTGTGGTTTGGGCTATGTCGTGCCCCCTGTAAGTGTTCTTTGGTATTGAAAGAAAAAGGTATTTCTCTCCCTTCCATGTATGTTCTGCAAATTGATGAACATTTGCAAATTACTTTGAGATGCGTTCATTTAAGGTGTGAAATAATAGATCTTGTGTGAAGGCTCAGCCACATTTCTGGCATTGATGGATTTTTCTCCCGTCTGGCCTGTGATTTGGGGAGGTAAAAATAGTCCTTGTTTCCATATTTTTATCTTTTTTTTTTTTTTTTTGCTGACATCATTCTTAGGAAGTGGTGTGCACATGCCATGGAACTTTTCTTGGCCATCATCTAGGAACATGGAACTCTGGGGAGCGAAGGTGTTGCTGGAGTGAAAGGGGGTCTGTGTACCCCCTGAGTGTCTGTGAAATTGCTTTGGAATGAGTGGGCAGTGGATAGCCAGGCTTGTCCGCAGGTCAGAAGCAGACTGTTGAGACCCTCAGTGGCTTTGGTATTTGGCTGTCTTCTCATTTCTGACTCTTGGGTAATGGCAAGATAGCTTTTTGGGAAAATATATTAGTTTAAAATGAAAAAATCAGGCCAGCAGCTTTACCCATTCCTGTCTGAGTTGGGTCCCTTCCTTTGGCCAGACCTGAACTAAACCAATGGCCTTCTCAGACTCAACTTCCAGACAGAGGAGCTGACTTAGGGGCAGATCAGTTGGTGGTGTAATTTCCTGTGACATTAACTTTGGGAACTTGAACTTGGATTATGAGTTAGCATTTTGACATCTGTCCCTCTAACAAGACTTGCTTATGTGGAAACAGACCCACATATACAGGCTGCACTGTTGTCTCCAGTTCTGAATTTTTCCACAGGCCACTTCTTCAGTGGTTTGGTGGCAGAGGTCTTCTAGCCAGGCCCCTTGGCTTAGACCAAACCCGACTGGCCATTGCCACCATAGTGGGGCTCTGTGGCTGGGAGTGATGGGAATTGAGAGATGGGGTGGCCGAGATCTGAAATGCATTCAGTTCCAGCAGCCTTGATCCACATGGAGCCATTCTTTCTTTCTCTTAGACATCTGCGTGATGGTGACCTCATAGGAAAGAAAAAAGGGGCTTTATGTAGGAATTCCTTAGAGTATGAAGGAATTCCAACAGGGGGAGGGGAGGGAAGTTGCCACTGGGAGTCTACAATGCCTTCATTTTCCCTGAATTGTTTAACCCTTGCACTTCAGAATTAGGCTGGAGAAGGGGTAGAGGATTGGTACAGAGATTCCTTTAAGGGGAACTTCCCCACATCCTAGAGTTGTGGTCAAGGCCTCTAGGGCTAGTCCTTCAGATGTGTCTCCAGCAGTAGAGTTGGGCTTGGTCTTCAGGCTTTCTCTAGAGCCTGTCCTCTCCTGTTCCTTGTCTTAAAATCTTTGATACTTGGGATTGTTGGGATTGCTGCAAAGAGATGGAGTTACTTTATAAAGGACCTTCAGCTCTGACAAGCCCAAGTTGCCCAAGTGACAGAAGGAGTTCAGTGGCTCACAGTCCAGAGGGCATTGCTCAAGGATGCTGGCATTGAGCCGAGCTCTCAGTTTGTTTATTGTGAACTCTTGGGTTGGAGGGACTCTTGCCATCAACCCCATTTGCCCGTTTCACAGAGCGGGGACTGAGGCCCAAAGAGGGGGAGCTTTAGCACCAAATGGAGAGCAAACCACTCACCATTCCAAGCCTCAGTTTCTTCATCTGGGAACAGGGACAATGTTGTGACCTCATAAGGCTGGGGGAGTGCTAAATGCAGAAATGTGTATAAGGTGCTCAGCACATCGGCAGCATCTCATAAGCCCTGACACCTTTCCCTGAGATTACATGAGATGCAGAAAGTATTCACTTACCAAGGACCTGCCCAGGCCACCCAGCGAGGAGGACTGGCCCTTTGCCCAGACTGTTTTCAGTTCCTGCTGCAACACAAGGCTGAAAGGGGTACCTGGAACCCCTTCCAGGTGCCTGCGAAGCACCTTTGTAAGATCTTGACCCCAAAATTGAGGGGAAGGAGACAGGGGCAGTTTGGAAAAAGGCAGGATGTAAATTGCAGGGTGGCCCCGAGGTGCCTCAGGAAAATGTTTGGAACTCTATCTTTTCCTGCCCCTCTGAACCCCCACAAGGCGAGGACAGAAAGTCTTGTAAGTTTTTGGTGTTGAGTTAGAGAGTCTCGGAAGGCCCACGAGCCGTGTCAGCCATGGTGTGTTATGAAGCAAGGCAGATGTTTTGTTAATTATTTACATAGCGTCGCCCCAGCAGAGCTCTGTGCTGACAGAGGTGGCTGTCACAGGCTGCCCCTGCCCCCAGCCGCCGAGTCCTCAGGATCACAGGATAAGGCCTGAGGGAGTCCCTGCTCTGTGCACCCTCCTAAACCATCTGGGTTTCCCTCACAGTGGCCCACTTCCCCCAAGGGGGAAGAGAGCTGTTTGTCCTCCACAGGTAGCCACCTCTCCCCCAGGTGGCTTCTGTGGGAGGCCCCTGTGGTGTGTGTATTGAGGGGAGGGTGTCTCCTTAGTTCAGTCACCTTGAGAGAGGAGGGCGTCACATGGGCACAGCCTCCACTTTCTCATCTGGAAAGTGGGCCAGCAACACCAGACATTAGGCCCTTGATTCTCAGGCAGCAGTTGGGGTGATTTGCCTTAGAAACTCAGGATAAGAATTCAGAAAAGAAGGGGGCCTAGGATCAGATCCTTCCTGAAAGGCTGCTGAGGTGAGCTGGGGGAGGGGAACAGGGGGAGGGGAACAGGGACAGACTTAGCCTGCCTTCCTGTTACCTGTTTTATGTGAAAAGGTTTTGCATAGGAGTCATTTTAAGAACCTTTTTCTTCTAGGAAATAACCAGACTGTAAATCCATAGAGACAGAAGCAGACTGGTGGTTACCAGGGCCTGGGGGGAGGAGGGAGAATGGGAAGCAACTCCTTAATGGGTAGGGGTTTCTTTTAGGTGATGAAAATGTCTTGAAACTAGATAAAGGTGGTGGTGGCATAACACTGTGACTGTAATAAATACCATCTCACTGTTTGCTCTAAAATGGTTACTTTTACATTATGCAAAAAAAAAAAAAGTTTTTTAAACAAAAATGGTTCTGCTGTTTTTTAACAAAAAAGAAAGAAAAGAAAAACACAAAAGCTTCTCATTTTATGGATGGGAACACTGAGACCCTGAGAGAGACCAGGACTAGCCTAAGGGTGCATGTGTAATCTGTGCCACTCTGTGGCCTCCGTCAGATCCTCTCCCAACTTTTAGTTCAAGACTTTGGTTGTGACAGCTGGGTCTGGGCCATGAGTGAAAAGGTTGACAAAAAAGCACAGACCATCCACAGACTGTCATGTGTGCTGAGTGGCCTCTGTTCTATAAACTGAAGGCACCGGGTTGGCCAGTATGTGGCATATCCATTCTGTCATTCATTCAAGAAATGCATCCCAAAGTTATGGGCCAGACTTTGTGCTGGGAGCTGGCAGAGAAACCCTCTAACGGCGCCACCCCTGACCTCTCACCAGCTGCTGGGGGTAGAGGCTACATCAGGGCCTCCTCACCCCTCCCGACTTATAGCACAGGAGGCATCTTTGGGGATTCACTCTCTGGGGAATTAGGAGAGCTTCCAAAAGTGAGGGGTGTCAGAGTCCACCTGGAGAGAGACATGAGGTTTGCCAGAGGCCTGAGAGGGCTGGGGTGAAGGGCAGGTGGACCCTGGGGCAAGGAGGTAGGTGGGGCTGGGGTCCTGGGCTGCAATGTGAACTTGATCCTGCTTCCTTGGCCTAGGCTCCCTTTGTTAAACCATCTGTGCCAGGCACTTGCTGTGTGTCGTGCTAGTCTAACCTTTTCATGTGGGTGAACCCACTTTATTCTGTGGGGATTCTGGGCTGTGCGTACCATTATGCCTTTTTAATAGATGAAAAAGCAGAGACTGGAGAATCCAGGGTACATGGAGCCTGATCACCACTGACATGTGTGCTGTGACAATACCCTCAGTGTGGGAGCTGCTCTCAAGTGCTCATGCTATGGTTGTGAGCTGGTGGTCAGGCCTGGGCCTGGGCAAGGACCTCCCAGGCAGCTGGAAGGAAGAGTGTGTGCTGTGGTTCTGTGCTAGAGCCGTGGAACGTTAACCCTGTCATCACGTGTTTGGCATCCACCTCCCAGACTGACTGTAAGCTCCAAGAGGGTAAGGCTTGGGCCACAACTATATCCTTCATGGCCAGCACCATGCCTGGCACAGGGTAGGAACTCAATACTTACTGAATGAATGGAAAGTGCTAAGTGGGCAAATGGTAGGATCCTTGCAGAATGTTTACATGGAGTTAATGAATCTGTTGGCAAGTTTTGCTGGCTGCAGAGGCCCCTCCTCACTCCCCTGGTGGACAGTACTGGGCTGAGTTGTGCCCAACTGACCCTTCCCTGAGGAAAAGAGGTTTCTCAGGGAAAGGGCTCATCCAGCTAGGAGTGTTGTGTAAGCCCAGAGGGGCTGTGTCCCCTGGAGTTAGAGTCTCCTTCCTGTGCCCCTTCTCTGCAGAAATGGCTCCTAAATTCCTGTATAGGAGAGTCTTGGTTGAACCTAGTGGGTGCTATCTTTTAAAGTTGTGTTTTCTACCAGACAATCCTAGTTTGTTTAGAGGGCATATCTTTTAGGGGTTACTTTAGGAAGGGACTAAATCTCTGAGCAAAGACATTGCTGTTTAGCAAATGAGCCAGGCCCCAAATTCCATCCTAGCCCAGAATATGGGGAATCCAGCATTGAAAGAGGAAAGACTCCTTACTTGTGTGGCCTTGGTGGCCCACCAGGGTGGGTGCTCAGCTGATAGGATCGATGGTGACCACATAGCAGATGGGGAGCAAGAGACAGCAAGCCCACCCCATGAGTTTGGTGGGTCCATTTGAGTATGGCTGGATTCAGCTACTCCAGGACTTCAAGTGTGGACACGGCATGCAGGGTGATTGGACTGAGTCAGCATGCGTCCCATTTCCTTTGTTTGTCTCCCCTCAGAATTTTAGTGGCCTTCTGTGTTTGTTTTAAATGCTGGCCCCCTCAGCTATGCCAAGAGGAAATGGGGACTGGATTTTTTTCTGTGCAGAGGCTGGGACAGTGTGGGAGCAATCTGCCCTGGAAGCCAGCCTAGTGGTGAAGCATGGCATTCAGGAAACACTCTGTGGTTTTCTTTAGAGGTGGGGGAGGCACCACGGTGCCAGGCTGCCCTAAGGCTGGGCCCTGGAAAATGAAAAACACTTGGCCCTGGGTATGTCGTGCCATTCAGCCAGCTAGCACCACAGCCCTGTGCCGGCCCCCTGGGAAACAGGAATCAGATGAGGTCCTTGCCCCATCTTTATGGGGAAACATGCAAAGAAAATACTGATGCACCAGGCTGCCACCTTTCCCCTCACATACTTTTCTAGTGTCCCACCTGGATTATCAGCAGTTGAGGCATATCATGACCCTTCCTTCCAAACTCCCCAAAGGGCAGTGGTCTGTATAAGTATTCCAGAGCCATCTGGGAACAGGGCAGACAGTTTGGAAAATGCTGTATGGTTTGTGAACAGTCCCTGGGTGTGCCAATAGCTTATGGAGCAGCATCTTTGAAATTGCACAATCGTGACAATTTTGGGACATATGGTGCCCGTGATGTGCTAATGTTAGCAGTTGAGATATTTAATTACCCAGAAAACCCTCTTTCCTACCCACTACAGGTTACTGGAGAGCTTTTATTTCTCAAGAGGAAGGTCTTACACAGTATAATTCAGACCGGCGAATAGAGAGTCATTATCCCTCATTAATTTATTAGCTAATTAAGTAGTTTATCTGGTCACACATTTATTCCTTCAGTTGCAATATGTGCTGGGTCCCACTCTGTCCCTGGCCTGGTGTTGGGCACTGGAGATAGAATGAAACAGATATTACTGGGCACCTGTGTATGTCAGCACACTGAGTAATGCTGTAGGCTATAGGGGAATGTGTGCATTCCCCAGTGGACCTTTCCTGAATACCTACTATGTGCAGACTCATGGTGATGAGAAATGAAAATGACATGGGCTCTAGCAGTTTGAACTCCTGTGATTTTTTAAATTTTTCTGAGACAGAGTATCGCTCGTCACTGGGTAGAGTGCCAGGGCATCATAGCAACCTCTGATTGCTCAAGCGATCCTCTTGCCTCAGCCTCCCAGGCAGCTGGGACTACAGCTGGGTGGCACAATGCCCAGCTAGTTTTTTCTATTTTTATTAGAGATGGGGTCTCACTCTTGTTCAAGCTGGTCTCAAACTTCTGAGCTCAAGCAGTATACCTGACCCAGCCTCCTACAGTGCTAGGACTATAGGTGTGAGCCGCCATACCTCGCCTCCTGTGATGTTTTGATGCAGCTTTGGTCCTGACCCTCTGCTTGCTATGATAAACCCGGTCAGCTACCCTTCACAGGGCATATGATGACATCCCCAGAACGAACCAGAAATAATCCAGATGCCCCAGGAACCGATGTGAGAACAAGGCATCCCCTTCACACGTTGTGTCTCAGTTCAGCGTCTTGCCGCCACCCAGCATTTTGAGACAGAATGTGAGATCTCGTGGTTGGCTAAATACATAAATATTTTATGTCTCGATATTCTGAAAACGCAGCCCAAATGCACAGAACTGCAGCACATCAGTGCTATAGATCATATGTTATAATAATCTGATGACATGTTGTTTAAATATTTATGGACTGATGCGACATGACAATGGGGGAGAGAGGCGTCTCTGAGCAGAGTCACTGCAGATGCTAGAAAGGAAGGAGCAGATTCTCGCGATCCTGGGAAGTGTCGGGCGCTGCTTGGGTTTCTGATGTGATGTTTTGGGGTTTTATGACAAAAGCCACGGCTGACATTTATTGACCACATGCTGTGTGCCATACCCTTCACTGACATCATCTCACTGAATTGTCATGGCACCCCTGAGAGGCTAGGGCTCTTATTAACTCAAGTGACAGATGGGAAACCAAGGCTGAGGGCAAGTCAGTAATCCTCCCCACACCCCACAGTTAGTGACCAACAACCCAGGATCAAACCCAGTTTGACCTGACTCTGCAATCTAGTTCTTAATCACTGTGCTATTCTGTTCTGTTGGTGACATATTAGAAAAATCCCCCATGCCCCTCTGGGTGACCACTTACTTGGTATTAACTGGACTTTCTAGATAACAGGAAAGGAGGGTGATGCCTGTACATGTTCTCGGGTGGGAATGGAAGGCCTAAGGGATGAAGACTACCCAGAAGGGCAATGTGCAGGGGGGAAGAGCCCCTGTGGCCTGGTCCTTGTAGGTGCTCAGGAGATGATGTTTTCTGTACCTTTCTTTTCAATACCGGCTTCCCAGTCCTTGGGGGAGTTCCCTGCAAACTGTCCCTTGAACCTTAGCCTCACCCTCTCTCTGCAGTGCCCTGGACAGTATCAAGTGATAGTCCATTCAGTCTCCAACAGCCAGGTAAGTTAAGCCGGCATGTCCTCACTGTACAGATGAGGTTCCCAGAGCCGACTCCTGCATCCCTGCCTTTGGGGAGCCACCCTGAATGTGCCAGCTGGAGTGGCTGTCCTTTCATGCCCTCCTTGATGCCAGCTGTCAAATGTGCCACCGAGTACTCTGTCCCTAAGTCTGCTACCATCAATCCTGCCAGTTCCAGGGTAGAGGCCTTGAAAAGTTGGTGGGCACATCCCTAGCACCCAGAATGGGTCTGGCACGCCAGACAGCAATAACTAGCCAGCCATAATTCAATGAACAAGACCCGCAGGCAGGGGGCCAACATTCTGAGAAGCCTCTCAGGCAGTGACAGCTAGTGAGGGACCCAGTCTCAGAACCAGTGGCATCTTTCAGGCCTAGGGGAGTCCTCAGGTCACCAGAGCAAGAGGGGCATGTCAAAAAAGGCATGGAAATGGAAGGCAGGGCCAGCCAGATATGTAACTTGTGAGGCCCAAGGCAGATTGAAAATGCAGATTCCCTTGTTCAAAAGCAGGAAAAAAACAGGAAGAAAGTGTTTTTCTTTCCTTTGCAGTCTCTCTCTCTGTCATGTTTTTTATTTATGATTGAATGTCATGCTTCCTTGGCTCAGGGACACTCTCAGGGCAAGTGCAGACCCTCACAGGTGCCAGTGGCCCTGTCCTGGGACTCCATATGCAGGAGTGCCTGACCCCATCTCTCCCCATGCTTGTACCAGGTGTCCTGCAGGTAGCAAGTGGCAGAGGTTGCTGGATGGGGAGAGGGCAGCTGAATACCTGACCTGGAAGGCAGGACCACACGCAAGTTGAGGCTCCAAGCCATTGGCACATGCTCCATTGTTCCACCAGACTTCACTCAAACAACACAGATTCAAAGATAACATGAAGAATTTCAAGACAGTGAACACAGTACATGAAACCCCTCACCTGGAGCTCTCTTCTGAGGGCAGGGCGGCGGGGCTCGGACATAGCTGGCTCTGATGGGAAGGGTGTGCAGACCACCAGCCCTGGAGCTGACCACAGTCACTCGGGCTGCTGGCAGGTCGCCCTTCTTGTCCTGGGCCTCTGATGAACACACTGTGGACATAGCCCTCCCTGATCTGATCCCCCACATCATTGCTGGATATTATTGCATTAACAAAGCCATCCTTCTGATTCCCTGTCCTTGAGTGACAAGGGTCAGAAATCAAATGATGAGGTTGCTGACCTGCTCACTTGGGAACAACGCCAAGCAGGTGGTGTCCTGGTGAGGGCAGGGAGCTCAGATTCCACCAGCCACCCATGCTCTTCCCAGCCCTGAAATTGGGTGCCCCTCAGCCACAGGGAGTGGACATCTGGCTACTCTGGAAGACACGAACAGAGTAAGGCTCATGTCTGGAGTGCTTTTTTCACCTGCTGTGCACCAGAGCTCCAGCCAAGTGCTTTGTAAGTGCTTCATTAATCCTCATGACAGCTTTGCGCTGACCCTGTTTTTCAGATGAGGATAACTGAGGCTCTGAGAAAGCCATAAGCCACACGGTGTAGATGCTGAGATTTGAACCCAGACTCAGTGTCCTTTGCACAATCCCAGGCATACTGGGTGGCTGGGGCCCTTGTCCCCATTGTCTACTGCGTATGTGAGGGGGTGAGACCTCAGCACTGCTGCCCGTCAGCTCCTTCCTCTGGACATTCACCCTTGTCCTCCTCAGGGAGTGGATGTCCGGGTCGTACAAACTTTTCTGCTGCAAGACCCGGCCAGCCCTGTGGCCATTTTCTGCCTAGAGAATCCAGTGGCTGGTGGCTGGGTCAGGCAAACCTGGATTCAAGTCGCACCTCTCACCGCACATTGCTCTCTGCGCTGTTTGGGCTTGTCACCTTAGCATTCTCATTTGTGAAGCTGAGAGTGTCATCAGCTCTTGTCTCTGGGGTGAGCTGCACAGATCTCAGTTTCACACCAGGCCCAGAACAGGCAGTGGGCAGTCAGTGACTGCCTCGGTGAGAAATGACACTGTGCAGGGTGAGGACTTGGCTTAGTGGCTGGCCGCCTGTGGTGCTCAGGAGCACCTCCACATACCGGGTCACATGTAAGGTCACTCAGCCTAGAGCTGCCCTCCCCAGGGACATCTCTCTCCTCCTTGTATTGTCTAGTCATTCATCACCCATCAGAGCCAGGCGCTGTGCTGAGACACAGGTTCCTGCCTTCACTGCACTGGTATTCTGGTTCATAAACAAGAAACAAGTTCACGGTTCCTGGCTGGGGAACATTGAGGAGAGAAAAGTGGGAAACCTTCATCTGTTTGGGGACCTTGGATGGGACGGTGTGCCACAGCTGCCCCATGGATTGGCGCTCCCTCCATCCCTTTCTTCCCTTGAAGGGAAGTCCCTGAGGATTTAGCATCCTGCCTTTTATGCAAGGTCTCAGCTCTCCCAGGGGCCCTAAGAAGGCCTTGGGCCTTTCTTTGCCTCAAGGTGTCTTTGAGAAATTGGTTTCCCAGCTGGAATGTGGGAACTTTTCTCAGGCTCTCTCAAGATTCACACCTGGCCAGGCCCTGGCCATGCCTTCCCAAACTGCCGTTGGTGGTGACCTTGTGGGACAGGTCCTTAGCTCCATTTTACAGACAGAAAAGGGAGGCTGAGCAAGGCTGACTCGTTTGCTCAAGAGCACACAGTGTGACTGCACTTGAGCCAGGATTTGAATCCAGGCCTTTGGTCCCCAGAGCACAGTCTTGAAGCTGCTCGGCTCTAGTGTGAATGAATGTTTTTGTAATTCCAGGCAGCAAAAAAGCCACAGGTTCTACTCAAAGCAGCAGATGCTTGGTGAATACCACTGTGTATCTAGGCTATGCTGCAGGAAGGTCCTGTGGAGAAGAATGAAGACAAGTGATGGTTTCCACATGAGCTGGGATTGCATTTACACCTGGCTTCAGGGTTGTGAGATGGGTGGAGTGGGCGTCATGTTAGGGATGAGGAAGCTGAGGCCCAGAGAGGCTCCCGGCTCCCCGTGGTCACACAGCCCCAGGTGGCCCGATCCCATATCACTTCCTATGTCTGCCATCAACCCTGCTGTCTCTGGACCAGCTTCAGCTTCCACCCTAATTCTGCATTTGGGCAAACTGAGGCCTAAAGAATGTTTTAGCAACTTGGCACCAAACTGGAGAAGGGGTTGACCTCATTCCACAGTGAAATTGCTTTCAAAATGCCACTGATTCTCCGGGCAGGAGAAGACCAAAGAAATGACAGTGTGAGATTAGGACATGTGTGTCTGTGATCGGGAGGGGCCTTGTCGACCCCTCCTGGGTGTGACAGCCGGGGCGATAGGGTTTTATGGCATCTGAAACAGACAAGCCTTTTTAAAGAAAACTGTTCCAAAGCTGTCCCATTCCACCGTTGGCAAGCAATACTTAAATGGCAGAGAAACAGCCATGCTCCATATTCACAAAATGGTGAGCTGGCATTTAGGCCCATTTATTTAAAGTGGGAGTTGAGGAGGCTAAAGACTTCAGCTCTGAATGGTGGCTCGCCGCTTGCTGCAGCAGGGGAGTGTAATCTTTAGGGCTTTCTTCCCATTTACGGGTTTTTTTGTTGTTGTATATTTGTAAAATGAGGCTTCTGCTGGCAAAAGCAGGTTTTAGCGAGTGCAGCGGCTCTTTCAAGACCTAATAAGGCCCCAAAGGAGTGTGAGTTCTAGCAACACTTGCCTCCCCCTCTCAGGGCCCCCCCACTCTGTCTTGCCTCATACACTTTGGGCACAGGGTACCA
Organism: Arctocebus calabarensis; assembly: GCA_963573935.1. NCBI lineage: Eukaryota > Metazoa > Chordata > Mammalia > Primates > Lorisidae > Arctocebus > Arctocebus calabarensis. The sequence continues at coordinate 8,104 of CAUYON010173926.1, read as the reverse complement.
TTCATCTTGCCTCCCATTAATGGAATTACCACCATCACTTCTGCAGGATGAGATGGGCCCTTTGGAACTGCCTTGGGGACAGAGGCAGGATTGGCCGCCAAGTAGTTTTGCTTAGAGGGGAGGGGAAAGAAAAAAAACGACACAGAGGAAACTTAGAAATGGATGCTTCCTTGGGTGTTACAGGAGAAGGGCTGTGGGGCCTGCTCACATCCCTGTGAGCCTTGTCGGGACGGGGCATGTGATGGCTCCCCAGTGATGGATGTGAGCAAGGCTTGTCACCTGTGCACCAGAGTCCCTTGAGTTCAGAGGATAGGAAGGCAGGGACCCAGCATTTACAGGGCACTCACATATGCCTGGAACTGTTCTGACTACTTGGGGAGTGGGTCTCTTTGGCCCCATTTTTAGATGAAACAGCAGAAGCCCAGGGAGTCCAGAACTTGTGAGTCACACACCTCATAGGCAGTAGCTTTGGGGTTTGAACCTTCATCTGTCCATTTTCCTGGAGAACCAGCAGTGTCCCTCCCTGAGGCTCCAGGAAGTAGCAGAGTTAAGGACGTGCAGTCCAGCTGCCCCTCACTGTGCAGTCCAGCCGCCCCTCACCAACCTGCCGTGCCTGAGCTCTGATTCTGAATGAAAGTGAGCTGACTTCTCGGTCTTAGGATCAGGGTGACATCCAGTGGAATTTCAGGGGCCTACGACCCTGAGAAGGAAGGAGGGAAGTAGGGAGCTGACTTTGTTGACTCATTCTGCCTTCTGTCCTGCATGCCCATTTGCAGCATGACTAGCAATAATGGTCATCTCCAGTGCCAGGGCTCTGATCAGTTGGTAGTGGCTACCTGAGATACCATGTTCAGAAGGCCTTGGAGACTGTGGGATTGATTAGTAATGTCTGCTGGGTGTACAGAATGAGAAGCTGGGCACGAAAGGGGCCAGAACTAAGTACAATTCTCAACCTGAGCGTGGACCCCAGGAGCACCTGTCCTACCGTGTACTTGTTAATTGTGTGCCTCCTCTATTGTAAGCTCCAGGAACGCTGGACTACATTCCCACACAGATACCAGAAGGGAGGATCGATGAAGGCTCCACGGCCACCAAAAGATCCATCAGTTGGAATTCTTTTACAGTGAATGTTTTTAAAAATGTTTTTCGACTTCTGGGGATGCTATCTAAGTGTCTACATATTTAAACCAGGGCCTTCCACTTCACGCCACTGATTTTCTGGGTGTCTTCAACTAAATAACTTTACCTTTCTGAGCCTCGGTTTCTTTATCTTTCAGATGAAGATCATTCTTCTCACAGGACTGTGCTGAGGGGGGCTGAGTTGACAACAGTAATGGAACCCAAAACCCACAGGGAACAGGGTTGGCATTCACACACATCAGCTCCAGCCACCTCCCCTCAACCTGCTGTGGGTACCTGTCCTCTGTTGGGTTGAGCTACAGGCTGTCTGGGTCTTTAATGCTTTTTGTCTCACTTCTCAAACATTGCCATCTCTGAGGAATCTCCTCTAACCTCAGGACACTGCTTAAGGCCCCCTGCTTGGAGCCCCTTCAGAGTAGGGGTTCTGAAGCAAGACTATTCCTTAGGGAAGAATTTCCCCTTTTCTCCACTTCATTCCCCTCACAGCCTCCCCACACTGTGAGGCCTGCTGACAGGTCAGCTCCTTGGACCAGGAGCCTGTCCAGGGTTGGGATAGGCCCACTTTCCTCTGTGGCCCCAATATCCTTCCCAGGGTTCTGCCTAGTGAAGGCCTTGGTGACAGGAATGAGGGAGTGGGAGCAACTCTTCCCCTATTTGTTCATCGGGTCTTTTGTCCCCGGGGACAGCTGAAATGCAGAGACTTAGATGCCATGTCCAAAGCCTAGGTCTGTTTCGGGGGCAAATAGATCAGCTGGACAGATGGAAACTGCCCTGTGTGGCAGAAATGTTGTGACTCGCGTGCCCGTCATGCTTGTTACAGGTAATTCTTTTAGGGACAGACAGTTGTGTTTGATCTGTGGAATGTGGGTGTTTGCAAAGGTTCTGGGCAGGGTGTGTGTGTGGGGAGGGGGTGACTTGGGTAGGGCCTAGAGCTGCTGTTGGCAGTCGGGGCTCCTCTTCTGAGTCAGACAACAAAGAAATTAGGGCTAAAGGTTACAAAGAATGTTCTCTTGCGGCTTAAACTGCCCCAGGATCTCAGGAATGGCTTCCTGGTGGGTGTCTGGAGTGCAGGTGGGATGGGGCCCCAGTCTCAAATGTCCTCATCACTGAGTCAGGGAGGGGCACTCTTTGGAGTCTTTGGACTCCTTGGTCCTTGGGCCTCAATGCCTGGATTTGGGGTGGGGGTGGGATGAGGCTGAGGCCCATAGAAGCCATAGGGTCAGCTGGGAATGAGGGAAAAATAAGAAGGCTCATGAAGTGATAATGAGTCCCAACCAAAAGGCTGTTGTGTCCTAAAGCCATAGCGTGAGCAGTGGCCGTCTGCATGTCACTGGAGTGTTCAGAGAGGGAAGTTTTGCCTGAGCCTGGCCCTCCGCCAGTGCCTTCTCCACAGATGCCAGGCCTCCTCACAGTGTGTTGTTATTAATATACTAGAAATATTCCCCATCTTTTAAAAGCAGTTTTTCCCCTTGCTGCTGTTACCACTTTTTCATCAGCGCACCCATCGGGAGCTCACATGCACTGTCATCAGCTAGTCCTCATCCGTGAACAGCTCTATTTTATACGTGAACCCATGGTTCAGCGAGGGAAAGCACTTTACCCAAGTCGCACAGTGAGGATTTGAGCCCAGATCTGTCTCCCCTAGCAGCACCCGAGCTGATTCCGTCAAGGATGGGTAGGAGTGAGCCAGGTGGAGAGGGGTCCCACCTGACACTGCAAGCAGAGGCCTGGAGGTGGGGAACAGCCATGGCAGAATACTGAGAGGCTCTGTGGAGCCCACACGGTGGAGGACATTTGTTACCTGAGATTGGAGTCAGACAGCTAAGGACGTGCTAGGTGCTAAGCCCAGGAAGGCCTATCTGGAAGCCCCAAAGGTTGACAGGGGAGGAAGATGCGGTCAGCTAGAGGTTTTAGGAATATGTTTCTGGGGGCATGTGTGGAAAATGGTGTTAAGGCTGGAGAGACTGGGAGGCTGCGAGGAGGCCCTGGCCTTGATGCTGCTGTGGACTCCCCAGAGCCTCTCAGTTTTCTGGGGCCACAATTCCACCCAGAAATCTTTGGCTCTCCCCCACCCCGACCCTTCCCAGCTGAGCGTTGAGGCTGTAGGCTCCTCACCTCGGCACCCTCAGCCTCTCTCACCATGTTCTTGTGAAGCACCAGGCTGACGCCTACCAGCTTGCTGGGGATGATGTGAGGATAAATGATAAAACATGTGAAGTTCGCAGCGCTGCTTGGAGAAAGGGAAAAAAAGTGGCATGGATGTGTTATTTTCCCTAAAAACGGATTTCTGCATGTCATTTTTGTCTTCCCCATCAGAGAAGCTGTTTTGATTCCCGGGGATGAGTTAATGGGGGTGCATCAGCCAGGGCTGGGCCTGTTCATGTCGGCTGCCACAGAATATATTTGGTTTCCCAGATTTCCAGACTGCCTCGTTAATCTGCAAGAGCCCTGGTTCTAAGGTGCCTCCTGGGGAGTGATTGTGTTGTCACTGAGATTGAATTCCAATTCTCCCTTTATTGATTTATTTTTTGGTCTGGAGAAGTCAGAGGTGAAGCTGTGAGAAGAAGTAGCTTCGAATTTTAATACAGTCACGTGCCACATAAATGACATTTTGGTCAATGATGGACCACATGGGTGATATGGGTCCTGTAGCTTATAATATTGTATTTTTACTCTTCCATAGGTTTGGATACACAAATACTTACCAATGTGTTACAGGTGCTAACAGTATTCGGGCCAGTAATGTAGCCCAGGAGGTGTGGGTGTTAGGAGGCTGTACCAACCTGGTTTGTGTAAGTGCACTCTGTGATGTGACACTCAGATTGCCTAAGGACACGTTTCTCAGAATGTATCCTGGCTGTTAAGTGACGCATGACTGGATGACTCTGTGGCATGTTACCTGCGCCCAGGAGACCGGGAATGTCCCCTGCAGTGAGGGGAGCTGATAGGGTCATATTTGGTGTGGGGCAGTGTGGTGGGGTAGGCAGTGCCTTGAGGCTGAGCTGGCTATTCCCAGGTTCTGTGCAAGTGTCTTTTCTACAGAGGTTAGAGTGTTCAGGAAGGTGAGTCCAGGCTGGTCCCTGTTTATTCCCTCCCAGAGCCAGGTAAAATCAGGGTGATTCTGGAGGGGACTGGGTTCTACCCAGCAACAAGGGCCTCAGCCATGCCCCTTTGCCCCCTTCTCCTCACTGGATATAACACCCACTTGTGATGCCGTCAGAATATTTATAGATTGAATGAGTGAATTGGGGTGAAGACACTTGTGTCAGGAACTGGCTGGGGTCTCATCATCACTCAGCCCATTTCACAGCTGGGGAGACTGAGGTTCAGAGAGCCTGAGGGTCTTGGCTAAGACACCCAGGAGAGGAGCCTCCTGACTGGTCTTCATGCCACATCTGATTCCCCAATCCCCGGGAGTTCCCCTCATGTCATGCACCCTCTCCCCACAGTGCTGGAGAGGGACCCCGCACTATTTCGGCCTCCTGAGTACTTCGTCCACGAACTCATTTTAGATAGGTCTTCTTCCGGTCTTTTGGATTGCATAAGCCAGGCTCAGAGAGGTGATGAAAACTTGGGCAGGGTTTCCCAGTGAATAGGTGGAGGGTCCCACATTTAAATTCTGGCCTGGCTCCAGAGAGGACATCTGCCTGTGGGAACAGTCCTGCTGGTTGAAGAATGGTGGCTTTGACTGCTTTTGGGGAGCTAGCCTGGGGCATATCTTTAGTGACATAGCTTTTCTGACAAACAACAGGGAGCGGCTGGGATAAGGCGGGCAGGGAGCTCCCTGGAAAACATGGGGCTGAATCAGGCCCTAAGCCCACTCAGTCTCCATATTTCTGGAAATAAGATTCTCTTACCCTGTACCCACTGCTTTTATCTGGCGTAATCTTTTAACCTTGGTGCAAGGCTGACCAGGAGCCTCTTACTTTCTAACTACAGTACCTCTACTGGGTGCCGGGGGACAGCAGCACCCCTTCAGCCTCTGGGTACTGATTCTGTGCTAAGCAGCTTCCTGCATGGTCTGATCTAATTGCCCAACTCTGTGAAGGTGGGTCCCTTATTTGCACTACCTGACCCACTCCTGGACTGCATTTCCGTCATAGCACTTACTGGCGCCTCAAATGACTATGTCTGTTTGCTCTTATGTCTCTGTCTCCCTCCTGACTGCTCAAAACCTCTGAGAGGTCAGGGCCTTCTCTGTCTTGTTCACTCCCGTGTACCTGGCCCTTCGGACAGTGCCAGCCTCCATGAGCCTCTCAAGAAGTGCTTGATAAATGATGGTGGAATGAATTAAGCCTCATTTGCTCTAAAGAAACTGAGGCCCACAGAGGAGGAGTTTCTCCCTTGATCATATGCCAGGGCAGGGTTTAGCCCCTGTGTGTCCAGAGTCAGCCAGCAGGGGCCTGTCTCACTGACCATCTTTGAGCCTGGAACCCCAGGTGTGCTTGTCTGCGTCCCTGGAGATTCACATGGCCCAAATAAAGTTCTAGCCCGTACTTGTGGCTTTGGATCAGCTCAGAAAAAGTGTGTCCTGTGACTGCTCAAGGAATCTGGGCATTTAGCCCAGAAAAGAGTGTGTTTCCTGGCTTCATGAGAACTGGGGCCCACCCTGCCCCCAGCCTGGGCGTGCAGAATGGGAGGGAGGGGAGATGGAGTCCAGCACTGGAAGGCGACAGCGTCAGGCCTTATCATCAGAGTGAGGCTTAGGCCCACGCGGAGACTGCCTGGCCCAAGAACTCCAGAGCATGTTCCCAGGGGCCAGAGCATCCTTGGAGATGCTGAGTTGCTGGGAAAGAGATGTTCCTCACACTGTCAGCCCTGGGCTGCTCTCCTGGTGCTGGGTACCTGGGGGCAGATGTGGGTGCGGAGTTCCCTGAGCAGGAGTGACAGTCATCAGGTCCTCAGGGCTGTGCGTTTTGAAAGTTCCTCCCGGTGCAGGGGGCATCCGGCCTCTCTCCTTCTGTGGCTGGGAGCAGGTTTATGAAGTGACCCCGAAGAGAGCAAGCATCGTCGGCCCGTGGTGCCTGCACATTGTGTATAGTTTCACAATTTGCTTTTATCATGAGGCGAGTCGGTGCTTCTCACTCCCTCTCCTGCTTTTCGTTTTTATTTTCTTTTTCCTTTCACCAAGGGGCTATCTCATTGACCAGCCTGAGGGGTCCCCCTCCTGTGGAGTGGGAGATTGTCCAGTCTTCACAGAGGGTCAGCTGGAATTACCCTCAGGTTCACTGGAACGCACTGGCCAAATTTCTGAGACGGAAAAAAAAAACCCTTTTTTATACTTATTGGAGAGTGCGGGAGGCCAGCTATACTTCTCACTAGGATCGAGAAATCTCACCAACCACAGCTGCTGAAGTTCAGACCAAATCCCAGACCCAGGCCGGGCCTGGGGCTGCATAAAATCCCTGCCAGTGCACGGTAAAGTAAGGAAATGAAAGGCCTGGCCTGGCATTCACTACTTTCAATGTCAGGTGTCCTTTCTCTTATGAAGGATGGTGATAATTGATGGAAATTTTATTTTACATGCCAGAAAAAGTTGGCAACCATATGTCTGTCTTCAAAATGTGGGGGAGGCTTTTCTGGCCTGTGAAATCCCGAGGGCTGTGCTTCCTCTGCACGCCAGAGGCAAAAGTGGAGCCCAAGGGAGACTCCAGTGCCTTGAGAACCATCAAGTCATGGCCCCCTGTGACCCCTGGCTCTGCCCGGGTATAGGAGTGGGGTGTACTAGTTTGCTGGGGCTCTTATAACAAGTGACCACAGCTGAGGGGCTTAAAACAAGAAATTTGTTCTCTCCCAGTTCTGATGCCAGATGCCTGAAACCACATTGTGGACAGCATTGGTTCCTGTGGGAGCCCTGGAGGGAGAATCTGTCCCATACCTCTTCCTAGCTTCCTAGCTTCTGCTGGAGTCCTTGGAGTTCTTTGGCTTGTCTGTCACCACATGGTGTTCTTCCTTGTCTGTGTCTGTGTCCAGTTTCCTTCTTATAAAGATACTAGTCCTGGAATTTGAGCCCACTGCAATCTCACCTGACCTCCACTTAACTTGATTACGTTTGCAAAGACCCTGCTTGCAAAGATCCCATTCCCAGGTTCTAGGTAGACATGAGTTTTATGAGGACACTGTTCAACCCAGTGCAGGGGACATGAGGGATGAGGAGGACAGGCTGGTGGATCCAGTGGGCCTGGTGACATTCCTGGGGAGGAGACAGATAAACACAGGAGCCAAGTCTCAGGAGGACCTGGCTGGGGCTTCAGGGGTAGGTTATATCACCCCTGCTGAATCGACTCAGGGAAGAGCCAGCTCCCCCTGACTCCCTGCCTTCTAAGCACGTCCAAATGCTTTAATACAGGCCTGAAAGAAGAGTAGACAAGTAGACTGGTCTTCAGCACCATAGGCTTCTATTGCCATAGGCCATTAGCACCTTTGGTGGTGTCAGCCTGCTCTGAGTGCTCAGTAAAACCTGCCAGGCCTGGCGTTGCTCCTTTGGGCTGGTAATGACACAGCCCCACTATTCCTGGCAGTGCCCACCAGCAGCCTCCTCCTGCTTCATGGGTGAAAGACAGCCTATAGGGCGGGAAGGAGGAACTCCAGCCTTCTCTATTCTCTCAGAGTCTAAGGGGCCCTTAGACTCTGTGGTCAGACGTTTCAGCCCCAACACCTCCTAACTGAGTGATCTTGAACAAGGGGTCCCAGAGCCTCTCTGAGCCTTGCTTTTCTACTCCTGTGAAGTAGGAGCACCAGTTCCAGCCCTGCCCATCTCAGAGGGACTGGGGACAAGGAGATGAGTTTGAAGTTGTGACAACCATTTAAAATATAGAATATGTTGGATACTTTTTCTTCCATTCTAGAGATACTTTGCTAAACTTTTTAAGTTTTAAAGGAAATAAACAACAGTGAACTCTGAATAGCAATTATAACTATGAATATGGCTGAATAATATAATTATCAGTTTACAGTAAGAATT
>CAUYON010173925.1:0-13102 GCA_963573935.1 Arctocebus calabarensis | reverse complement strand
GAATCCCATGTACTCAAGTTTGATATGAGGACAATTAATGACAATTATTGACACGGTGGGGGTGAAGGAAGGGGAGAGAAGAAGAATGAGGGAGGGGTGGGGAAAGGAAGAGCAGAGAGAGGGAAGGAGTATGGGGGGTGGGGTCTTGGGGTCTTGGTGTGTGCCACACCTTTTGGGGGCAAAACACGATTGTAAGAGGGTCTTTTGCTAACAAATGCAACCAGTGTAACATGGTTTCTTGTACCCTCAATGAATCCCCAACAATAAACAAAAAAAATAAAAAAAAATAAACAAGTAGGTTCTTTAAAAAAAAAAAAGAAAGAAATGGCCTACAAACATGAAGAAATTCTTTTAAATTTTATTTAGTCTTGAATTAACTGAAATTTTTGATTTTTTTACTTTTATTTTTAAAGTTCTAGTTTTACAATAAGTAGAATGTTTGAGTTTCTTATTGATATTTAAACTTCAATGAACTAATTTTGGGAGATCTGGTTTTGGGAGGTGATTGAGTCATGAGGACTCCTCCCTCTTCATTGATGGAGAGAGTTTGCCCTGTTTCCCCCTCAGTCCCTTTCACCAGGTGAGGACATAGTGTGCCTCCCCCACAGTGGACGCAGCAACAGGAATCATCTATCACCTCACATTGAACCTACTTTAATTTTAGACTTTTGGCTTACACAATGGAGAGAAAATTAATTTCTGTTTTTTTGTTTTGTTTGTTTTCTATGAATTATCTAGACTCCAGTAATTTGTTATAGAAATGCACCAGGACTAAGTATTGGAGATTTGCATGACAAACTCTGTTTAATGTATGCACATCCTTCATTTATATCTCTGGAAAAAAAAATGACACACTTATTTTAAAGTTCTAAGCATCCTATTATTTCTCTTATTTTCAGGAAATTCAGCCCTCTTGCTATATTTCTTATACCATGTTGGAGACAGCAACCTATGTTGGTGTTTGTTTGTGCCTGAGTGTGAACAGACTTTGGAACACAATTATTTAATTCAGATCCATGATGAAGGGACATTTTTTGAAGAGGGTTTTAAAGTGGACCTACTGTGAAAAAGGAAATTAGTGGGAGTTTTACACATTTAAACTGCTAATTTAATTTGTTCAGTATTCAATAAACTGTAAAAGTTTATTTTCATAAATACTTCCAATGGTCTTAGTAACAATTAGTGTCACTTTTTCATAAGTCAAGAATAAAAAGAGCCAGAAATAATACAAAAATGATGTTACCACAAAATGAAGGCCTACTGTCAACAGACAAAATTCAAGTGAATGAATATTTATATTAAATAAAACATACAAAATTTATGAAAATATTTAGCAGTAAATCAGGCCATACTCAAAAATTCACCTCATATCAGCGAATTCCATATTTATTTTATTTTGTGAGAGACAACTTACACTTGGTAAACATTATTCATTTTCCTAATTTGAAATAAATATTGCCTTATGATTCATGAGGAAATGTGTTTTAATTTTAAAATGGCACAAGAAATAAACTTCCCAAAATTTCATTCTTAGTTTCATGTCTGAGATGTTTACATACCATGATAAAAATAATTAAGTACCCAGGTTCCATGAAATGATGTTTTTCTTCCTTTTAAAATGAAGCTGCTACTATAGCTTAAGAAACACTGAACTAAAGGATTAAGTTAGTTAATTTGGAAGATATTAAGCTAAAGTGTAAAGAGATATTTTTTAAGAAAAATTCCAATGCATTGTATGGAATGAGTTAGATATTCCTAGAATTTGCCCCATCCTACACATTAATTTCTTTGACTTAGCATTAATCATATATCATACTGATTACATCTCTATTCTTCTGCCATTCCTGTTAAAATAATAGGGCAATTTCCACATCTTTCTTGTTTTTTACTGAATTCTCCATAATCTGATACATGTTAGTTGCTCAGAAAATATTGCCATAACTTGAGAAATATGTTATATTGCTTTTTATACATACAATAATTTAAGACTTTTTGCATATCAAAATAATATAGATATAAAACTTCTATTCAAAGAATCAGAAAGGCCTAATTACTTTAAATTTTCTTCTTTATTTAATAGTGAATGAATGGTACATATTTTCTTTATGGTCCCAAACTGCATCCAAAGAAAAACATGAAGTATTAAGTGAATCAAATTACTTTACAAATGAAATGCAATTTATGTAACATTCATTATACAAATAACCCGTCTTGGCCTTAATGGACAGCTATCATGTGCAAAATTTCCAGTTTAGCATTCTGTTTCTTTGGCATAGGACTCCTGGCCCTAGTTTTTTTCTGAGATACCCCTTCACAGTTTTTGCACAGGTGCATAAGTTTGGGCTTCATTGATAATGACAACTGAATCATACTGATTAAAACTTTGCTTCAACACATCCTTGAATGATATCTCCTGGCCATCTGTTGTACAACTGCTTTTTGCAATTTCTCATACACATGTTGCTTTGGAGTCTTATTGCTATCAATTTTCCTCACATGAATGGCCTAACAGAACAAGATAAAGTGAAAAAAACTCAGATGTTCAAAATTTGTGAATATTCAATAACTATATTCTTTGATACTCTGTGAAGATATATTTCTTCAAATAACAGATTTCAATACTTCTTCTTCTTCTTTTTTTTTTTTTTTTTTGAGACAGAGCCTCAAGCTGTCACCCTGGATAGAGTGCTGTGGCATCACAGCTCACAGCAACCTCCAATTCCTGGGCTCAAGCGAGTCTCCTGCCTCCGCCTCCCAAGTAGCTGGAACTACAGATGCCCGCCACAACGCCCGGCCATTTTTCAGTTGCAGCCATCATTGTTGTTTGGTGGGCCCAGTCTGGATTTGAACCTGCCAACTCAGGTGTACGTGGCAGGCGCCTTAGCCCGTTGAGCCACAGCCACTGAGCCTTCAATACTTCTTGATTGAATGCTCTCGTAAGAATGGAAGTGATCAATTTCAGATTACGCATATATTACAAAATGTAAAGTATTGTCATTGCAGGATCAATATTATTGCCATCATCGTAGCTTATAATTGTGCAATATTTTATAAAATTATTATTTTTAAATTAGTTATTTGTTAATAAATAAATTAATTCATTCATTTAACTTCATAATGTAACTGCCTCTGGGACTAGGATACTTGCTTAGTGTCAATGATGTATAAACTATACTTACTAAGCTATCTAAATTTGCAGTTGATTTCTAAAGATTATATCAATATAATACAAATTATCTTGAAAATGTTTAAAAACAGAGGACATTTTTATTCTTTTCTGATCCATTAATGTGAATCAGTAAATGTTTATTGGATGAATAAATTAAGGATGGATGAATAAATAATGAGGGAACTCCTGGGAGGTAACAGAGACTATACTAAAGGAAATTGTATTATACTATGATTCAAAATAAGTATTAGAAAATACAGTGATCTTTGAGTAATTTTATATTATTTTATAATAAGGAAAAGGAATGAACAAAAATAAATTCAAACTTCACACTGCCCTCAATTTCTTTTCAAGTATTATGAGGGTATCACTCATAAAATGTTGTATTCTGTAGCATAGCAAACTCTTGCAGCTTTGCAGAACTTGAGACTTCTAAGAAACAATACACATGAATGACTGAGGAAAGATACTGTCAGACATTATTCAATTAGATTCAGATGTGACATAGTAGATCCAGGCACTTTGATATTTTCTGAAGGAAAGGAAAAAGAAACAGAAATATTCTTTAGAAGCGAGTATCCCAGTAAAGGGCCAACTAACTATATAAACTATATTTTAATGCACACTGGCATTAGAAGGAGGATAGCATTTTTTTCTGGAAAGCATGTTACATGTATGATTTTAGTCTCCTATGAGCAGTGGAGAGTAAAAGAAAATATGTCCCTGATCAACACTGTAACTTGACTTTCTTTTATTTACAATATAGTTCAGTTCATATGTTACAAAAATGGGGGCATAATATTTATATACTAAATAGTTTTAATATAATAAATATCAAAAGAAATAATCAAGGTGTTGTTTTAGTCCATCCAGGCTGCTATAACCAAGATAAAACTTGACAGTCAATTTGATACGCTTAACAGTGGATTATTCCCTGAACAGTGCCTGTGGCTCAAAGCAGTAGGGCGCTGGCCCCATATATAGGAGGTAGTGGGTTCAAACCCAGCCCCAGCCAAAAACTGGAAAAAAAAAGAAAAAAGAAGTGGATTATTCCCTAGGGTCCCCAGAAAATAGTCTAATAGCATATCTAGCTGACGGGTGATGCTGGCCTTCTGCATCTATCTAGCCTAGCTCACTGCAGAGAACCTAGTCAATCCCACTGGGACTTCTGCAATATAGAAATAGGAGATAATAAATAGGAAATATTTTATTAAAGTTTAAGTAATATGTTACACAGTGTTAGGAAAATGATGTATGATGCAAAACATTTTATTTTTTAAACTGTGACTTTTATGTTGAAAATGTCAGTTCTAATATAATTATATTATGAAATACATAAATATATTTCTTATTACCTTCACTACATTACTTTTACTACTTTGCCTTTTTTATTAATACTTGTTAATAAGAAAAAAATGACATTTTAATCGACAGCAAGCTCATATGTGCCAGGGTTATTAAACTACTGTTAAAACCACTACATCTATTAAATAGAAGTCTACATAGATCTGTGATGCTCTGTCTAAAAACGTGTAACTTGACTCGGTGCCTGTGGCTCAATGGCCTAAGGTGCCAGCCACATACACCTGAGCTGGCAGGTTCGAATCCAGCCTGGGCCCACCAAACAACAATGACGGCTGCAACCAAAAAATGATCGGGTGTTCTGGCAGGCTCCTGTAGTCCCAGCTACTTGGGAGGCAGAGGCAAGAGACTTGCTTGAGCCCAGGAATTGGAGGTTGCTGTGAGCTGTGATGCCACAGCACTCTATCCAGAGTGACAGTTTGAGGCTCTGTCTGAAAAATAAATAAATAAATAAATAAATAAATAAATAAAAACGTGTAACTTTCTCTCCTTTCCATCACCTGAGAGAACAAAAAATCAGAGAGCCAATGGCATTCAGAGAATGTGTTATGTTTAGCAGTGTTAAGATTCAACAGCCTTTTGGATCTCCAGAAGCCGAGATAGTCTAACCATCCTCTAGAAATCCAGATACCTTCTTTCTCCAGTGCCCTTTTATTTATTTGTTTAATTTTTTATTAAATCATAGCTGTGTACATTAGTGCAATCACGGGGTACAATGTGCTGGCTTCATATACATTCTGAAATATTTTCAAGTGCCCATTTACATAATACTTTGTTGACTTTATAGAAATAAGTCTCTGAGGCAGAAATTTGCATACTGGATTTGTTTTGGACTTTAGGAATTTATCAAAAACCAGGTGAGGGAAACAGGAATAGAAATGGACAGAAGAATAAGGCTAAATTTGATTCATTTGAGAGAGAAGCTGCAGGTGATCCTAAGATAGCTCTTACACAGACGGCCCTCAGAGTTTATAAACAAAGGACCAGATGAGTCGCTGGGGGTGGGCTACAGCTGGACAAGGCTCATAACTTGGAGCGATTCAGCTTCCTTGACCAAGGATAATTAACAATTTCCAGAGCGGTACTCAGCTGTGATCCATTAAAAGCCAACTCTTTTAGCATCTGGAGAAATAAGTCATATCTAGAAGGCTCATCAGAACCTACTACTCTGAAATGCATCTGCAGTTTTATTAAGTATAGGAAAGTATGTTAAATATGCATAGCAATAGCAACATGTCTTTTCTCCAATACATCCAGCCTCACCTTGAACCAGTGAGCTTTCAGTCTGAGAACTTACATCTAGAAAACATATGGTGCACAACATTTTCATGAATACCTTCCTCCGCTCTCCAGATGTCCTGCCCTATGTGAATAGGAGGAAGTATCACATTTATGATTATTTTATGTCATGTGGTACAATAGACATCAGCTGAGTGTGAATTAATCCTATGAGGTCTTCATCTTAGTGAGCTTTCTCTGGCACACTGTAGAAAAGGAAGCCTGAGAAAATGAGAGGGTAGGAGGAAGTCAATGAGTTCTTGCTCACTTTGAGATGAACGGGTTCAGTAAACAGGAATGTGAGTAGCTCCTTGGAGGAACCCAGCCTTGGAAGTGCTCTCCTTTGCCACCCGGTGACTGTTGGGATATTCAGTATAAGGTATGTAGCGCTTTTTCTAAGATGACTTTGCAAACTTAATTATCCCAATTCATATAAATAAGAACCATCAAGTCAATGGGAATAACAGACCTACAATCACAGGAAGTGGGTTCTTGCAAGGGGATCCTCCCTAGATTCTTAAGATAGACGACCAAAAGGGACAACACCTTGACTTTGGTCTTCCAGGCCCTAGCTGAGAACGTGGCTGAGAACGTGGCTGAGACCATCTCCATTCACGACCAAGAGAGCTGTGAGATAATAAATGGGTATAGTTTTAGGTTGTTACATTTGGGGTGTTTTGTGATGGCAATGATAGGAAATTAATACACTAACTGAAGAATTTTTAATTTTCTTTCCTTTTTTCTTTTCTTTTTGTTTTTTTTTTTGGGGGGGGGCAGAGTCTCACTATGTTGCCCTCAGTAGAGTGCTGTGGCATCACAACTCACAGCAACTTCAAACCCTTGGGTTAAGGCAATTCTCTTACCTCAGCCTTCCAAATAGCTGGGACTATAGGTGCCCACCACAAGACCTGGCTATTTTTTTGTTGCAATTGTCATTTAAATTCTTTAAAACATAATTCAAAATAAGCAACATTATTGCACATCTATTTTTTCCTAGACATGTAACAAGATTTGATACATTTCCATAGATCCCTTTGGGTAAAGGCACTCTAAGGCCAACTCCAACACGGTGCATATCCCATTCATTGACTTCACACAGGCTCTCATGTTTAAACGCTTCAACTGTGCTCTGCCCGTCTAGAACCCCATCAACCTTAATCTTGTCAAAAAAGGGGCTCAGCACCAGGTAGCCTTCTCCTGATGGCTCAGCTATCAATCATATTTACAGAAATATTGATGCCACATTTATGACCATATTTACCAGGGACTAATCATGGGAAAATGGGAGCGTCCTTTACGTCCTCTCGGGCAATCTAATTAGGTAGCTGTTGTTCAGATACATGTATATCCTAACATTCTCACCTACATGACACTGTTGTTCCTTCCTTTAGTCAGTGTCAAAGAAATGTGAGCATGCTATAATTAATTAGTTTTCAACATTTAAAGAGCCATCTCTGCAAACTTAGAAGACGAGCTATAGGTGTTCTCACCAGAACACTAACTAGTTAGATCATAACTGCATGCCCCATGTTAATAAATACTTTCGTTTGCAGACTTAAATTACCTTTATTCTTACCATTCAGAATCCTCAAGATATATTCCTGCACTTAGGTAAATATGCTTATATATCTTAAATAATTCTCTGAAGTCTTTGTCATAGAGCTTGTTTGTGTGTGAGCGTGTGTGCGTGTGAGTATGTGTAAGCAGAACTCGTTTGCCCACTGAAGCTCCAAAGCCATCCAGCCCTGTCTTTGCCCTGAAGGCAACGAGAAATTTTGAGTCAATCTTGAGGAAAAAAGTGTTATCTAGTTTAAACACCAGCTTCCAGTGAGATTTTGTTTCTCTGACAAATGCTAAGTGATACGCCAATTAGGTAGGCGAGGTGGTTCCAAGGACATTTGGGAATTCAAGACACTGAGGCTCATTGACATAAATCTGGCCATCCTCAGTCTCGCAGCCCCCCCTCTCTAATCCATCAGAACTGTGACTGATGCAGGCTCCCTGATTTGTGCGAAATTAGCATTCTTTGATTGTCACTCAATTGTTCCAATTCAGACAGACCAGGGAGCAACTTAGGCACCGAGGGGAGGTGCAGCGTGGCTTTCCCCAGCTCATGGTGACCAGGGAGCATCGCAGGAGGTTCCTCAGCTCATGGTCACCAGGGAGCATCACAGGAGGTTCCCCAGCTTGTGGTCACCAGGGAGCATCACAGGGGGTTCCTCAGCTCATGGTGACCAGGGAGCATCACAGGAGGTTCCCCAGCTCATGGTGACCAGGGAGCGTCACAGGAGGTTCCCCAGCTCATGGTGACCAGGGAGCGTCACAGGAGGTTCCTCAGCTCATGGTGACCAGGGAGCATCACAGGAGGTTCCCCAGCTCATGGTGACCAGGAAGCATCACAGGAGGTTCCTCAGCTCGTGGTCACCGGGGAGCGTCACAGGAGGTTCCCCAGCTCATGGTGACCAGGGAGCGTCACAGGAGGTTCCCCAGCTCATGGTCACCGGGGAGCATCACAGGAGGTTCCCCAGCTCGTGGTGACCAGGGAGTGTCGCAGGAGGTTCCCCAGCTCATGGTCACCAGGGAGCATCATAGGAGGTCTGCCCTTATCTGGGTCATGGCCAGGTGAGCTACATAACACAAGCAGAGGGTCCTGTACATCTTGATGCCCAGGGGCAACAATAAAGCCAAGGGGACAAGCCGCAGTTACATACGGAGGACACCACTGTGTCCAGTTACTGTTATCTAGGAAAAACAGTGACTTCTGGCAGCATCGTGGGTGAGAAACCCCAAACAATGTTGCCTGGCCCGACACTGATGTTTTATTACCTCTAATGTTGGGATTGTAAGTGTGCTTTTCAGTATAATATTTTTTAAACTTTAGTATTTTGAAAGCTGCTTTAGAGATCCTCTGGCTTTTACAGTATAAGTTGTCTTTGAGATAATAAAGTCTGAGCATTTTGGTTTTTAATCTTGAACACTCACCAATTCTGTCAAACATGCTCAATCACACCACAGTCATTATCACTATCATTTCTCCACTGGTTCTTGCCTTCACTACATCCCAGATGAGCACCTATGAGATTACAATCCCATAGACCACCTGCAGCTTCAAAATTTTATCCTGAAATTTTTCTTGTATAGTACTCATCACTGCAATTATCTTTACACACACACACTCTCTCACATTATTTATATTTAACTCCTATGTCATAAATCTTATTTGATGAATTATTTGACTTGACCATAGGGAGTTACATTTCTTTCTTTTCTTTCTTTTTTTTTTCTTTTTATGAGACAGAGTCTCACTATGTGGCCCTAGGTAGAGTGCTGTGGTTGCACAGCTCACAGCAACCTCAAACTTTTGGGCTTAAGCAATTCTCTTGCCTCAGTCTCCCCAGTAGCTGAAACTACAGGTGCCCGCCACAATGCCTGACTATTTTTGTGATTGTTGTTGTTGTTTCAGGTGTCATTATTGTTTACCTGGCCTCAGTTGAGTTTGAACTTGGCTCCCTTGGTGTATGTGGCTGGCGCTGTAACCACTGTGCTACCGGCACCACGCCAAGTTACCATTTCTTGAACTAGTCTACTAGAGGATATGATTGCAAAGTAATATACTATCCTCTGATTCCTTCACTTTTTTTTTGTTTACCATCAAATTTCACAACACACGGCATTAATTCCTCTGCACTGCTGTGTTGTAGTCCTAACCCTTTGAGAGACAGTGGAGACAGGTGCATAGCAGATACATCACGATTCTCAAATTATTGGACAAAGACAAAAACAGAGATTCAGTGGGAGACTGGCCAGGTCCAATATGTGTTTAGGAAATCTTTTCAAGAAGGTGGGGTGAAAGGATACAAATCTTCCACCTAAGGAAAATGAGATTGTTGTGCATGCTAGAAAGTCATCCAAACTGACATGGAGTATATTCCACACGAAGAGTCCTACTACAGCCATCCCTATCCACAGAGCTGCTGAGAGCCCTGGGCTGTCTGTCCAGGGAACTGGGCAGTGAACTCTGAGTGGACTTTGCCCCTGGACAGTGGCTCCAGAAGTGACAACACATCTGTGCATTCATATAAATCAAATCCAATTTGGCCAATCAGTCCTCTATAGGAGTTTAAATTTTCAAAAACACCAGAATAACATTTAAAATGTAAATCAGATTATATGTTAATTCTGCTCATTCCTCCAATGCCATTCAATTTACTGGAGAGGCAGCTCTAAAATCCGCACCCCGTGCTTAAGACTCTATCTGTTCTGACTTCTGCCTGGCACAACCACTGTCTCCTGCCTGTACCTTCTTCCCTGGTATGTTGTGGCCAAGCCCACTCTCCTTTAGTCTTTTCCTTGGAAATATCTAGTTCCTTTTTGTTTCAAGGCC
Organism: Arctocebus calabarensis; assembly: GCA_963573935.1. Taxonomy (NCBI): domain Eukaryota; kingdom Metazoa; phylum Chordata; class Mammalia; order Primates; family Lorisidae; genus Arctocebus; species Arctocebus calabarensis. The sequence goes on along the minus strand of CAUYON010173925.1, from coordinate 2,909 downwards.
TTTTACTTATTTCCGTTCATCTATTTCTCAGTGTGCCCTCCCTTACTTACCTCAGGACTCTGAGGATTTGTCCCATCTGCAGAAGAAATTTCCCGACCCACGATTCCTATCGTTATACCTGCACGAAGCTTTCTTGCCCTCAAAATAATTATCTGACCTAAAATTATTATTATATATTTTCCTATTTGCTTATTTATGGCATAGCTCTCTTATTAGTAAAATACACTGCCTTGTTTTCACTTATTCTAGTCTTTTCTCTGCTTTATGTCCTAGATTCTCAGAATCTGGGAAAGTTTCTGACACATAGTAGGTTCACATTAAACATTTATCCAGGAATAAAGCAATGAATCAGTAAGTGTTTAATTAAGCATCAACCTAAAACAGGAAAGTTTCATGTTTTAAATGTCACTATGATGTTAAAGAAACCTATTTAACATTACTAAAGTTTAGCAGCGATGTGTACTTATATTCCTTATAATGTGGTCAAGTAATTGCAAGGACAGATTGCTTGTCTGTTAGAAAGCTCTGGAGGCGGAGGATCATTGTGTCAAATTAAGAGGTCACAAATTATTTTCACTGAGTCAATTAACAGACACTCAAAACAAGAATAATGTTAAAGAGTTTGTTTTAATATGTATAGGCCCATTATCATAGTTAATAATACCTTTTCTATTATGTCTCTTACTTTTAACTACATCTAAAATTAATAAATACCATAATTTTTCAGTTTCAATTATTATTTGATTTAAGATTAAAAGGATTTATTAAAATGTTCATACTATATTTAACTTATCTTTATTTTTCCTTGTGTGAGCAACTACATCACTAAATATATTAGTATTTTTATTCTCACAAGTCCCTCTTAAAGATAATTTGCAAACTTTTGTATTATCCCAACCTTTAATTTGATCATGTTTTCAAATTTGATTGCAATTAAATTATAGTTGTCTTTTATTCAGGTACAATCTGGTATATACTATTAATATATTGAATATAAATATTTAAAATGACAAAAGCTCAAACAAGCATATTTGAGTGTGTATTCTTTACTTTCACATAAATTAATAAAAGACATCAGTACATTGACTGTACAACATGAAGATTAGAGTTTAACTCTTGTATTTGTCAGATAAAAATATTTATCAGGGATTTACCTTATTAATTTATTGATTTTTTGTGGATTAACTTCTATCTGCACAAATTTAAGTGCTTTATCCTATTTTGAATGATAATGATACAGGATACCCCTGCTCAAGCCTGGACAGAGACTCCCAGTATTTTTTTTAATTAAATCATAGCTGTGTACATTAGTGCAATCATGGAATACAATGTGGTGGCTTCATATACATTCCGAAACATTTTCATCAAACTGTTTAACATAGCCTTCACAGCACTTTCCTAGTTATTGTATGAAGACATTTGTATTCTGCACTTAGTAAGTTTCATCTAAACTGTACCCTTCTAAGATGCACCGTAGATGTGATCCCACCACTTACCCTCCCTCCACTCATCCTCACCCCTCCCTTCCCCTCCCCTCCCATGCCCCTTTCCCCATATTCTTGTGGTATAATTGGGTTATAGCCTTAGAAATTAGTGTTATCATAGACCCTATCCCTAGGCCAAAACAGGGCCTCTGCACACCACATTCTCTGCACATGAACAAAGTCATAAAAAAAGCAGCCTGACCAATATCTCATCTGGACTGCTTTTCCTAAAGCAAGGAACATACCCACTGCTTCTCCTAGAGCAGCGGATCACTCCCAAGATGGGACCATATTCCTCTGCACCATAGCAGTTTAAAAATTAACTTTTGTCCAAGCCCCTGGTGCCAAAAGGTTGTGAAATATTGCAGGCATACATTCCATCTCCCCCAAATCACCTGCCCACAGGATTGGAAAAGCAGTATGTAAACCCCTAGACAGATGGTCCACGGGAAGGGGGACCCAGGCAGCCTACAGTATATCTAAATTTCGAATGTCTGTGTGTTTAGGTTAATGTCTACCTGTTTTCCTATTTCCTCACTGCTGGAGTTTCTCTTCTCCTGTTTTGCTTCTCTATCTGTCCATCAATAAATTCTATTGTATCACTTACTCGTGTGGTCTGCTGATTCATTCTTCAAGGACCTGTCAGAGAGAAATTCCAGCCCTACGTGGGGGACCCCTGTATCAATAAAATGATAAATATGAAATCCAATTAAATCATTAGATTCAAGAAAAACAACAAGAGCAAAGGTAGAAAAATGTAATTCATAAAAGTGTTGTTGCGGTTCATTAATAATGGATTGCTACAACAGCAGAATACCATATATTGGGTAGAGTATAAACAACAAAAATTTATTTCTTATAATTCTTGGGGCTGAAAAATCTACGGTGAAGATACTGGCAGATTCCATGGGGACCCACTGCTTGTTTCATAGACAGGTCTCTTTTCCTTGTGCCCTCACAAAGAGGCAAGGATTCTCCCTGAGATCTCTCAATGGTACTTAATCCCATTCATGAGGGCTCCTACCTTAGAATCTAATCACCTCTGTCTAATACCATCTCCGGGAGGATTAGGATGTCAGCACATGGATGGAGGGGTGGCAGACATAAATGTTCATTCTACTGCAGGTGTATATCTTTGCTTCCAAAAGGAATTACCTGCCATCCTCAATCCATTTATTTTGTCAAAAGCAGAAACTTTTTATTTTTTACAGGAAACACAGGTCCTTAGGTTAATATTTAGTCAAGAAGTATTTAGCAGTAATAATACTCAGAATGCTTTTGAAATATTTTTTTTAATAATTTTATTGAATCATAATTATGTACATTGGTGCAATCACAGGGCATGATTCATATACATTCAGAAATATTTTGATCGTACTGTTACAGATAGCCTTCATGGCATTTCCTTGATCACTATATAAAGAC
>CAUYON010173923.1:0-11976 GCA_963573935.1 Arctocebus calabarensis | reverse complement strand
ATAATGGCACTAAAATAGTGACTTCTTCTCTCATTTATTGGATTCAATTTTGTCCTAAGTACATTTTAAACATTAATTTTTAATTCAACTTGTCAATCTGTTGTTTAGGATATTGCATCCTCATTTATAAGTGAAATGTGTTTGTAATTTCCCTTTATAACAATGTATTTTCTCCAATTTCAATATCAGGTGTATCAAGATCAAGTAGAATGATTTTGAAATATTTCTTCTTTTTCTATTGTTTATAAGATTTGGCATCATCTGGTTTTTGAAAATCTCTTTTAGTTTCATTTATATAAAATTTAGTTGTCTATTTTTTGAGACTTTGAGGAAAAAAATAAGAAGTTAACTGATGACTTCATGCTGAGCCTCAGAGTCAAAGCATTCTATAATGTCTTATTTGACAATGTAAACATTACTTTCTTGGCATTATTCTTACTAATATTGCTTAATATTTCAATGCAGTAATCGTCTGTTTTCTTTTCTGAATGTATTTATCTTCGTTCATTCTTCACATGGTTTTTGTTTCTAGTCCTTATCTTTAACATTGTTATTGTTATTAAATTTTAAGCCTTTTAAATTCTGTGAAAGCAAAAAGTAGAAACCTAATTAACATATGTATATGTAAAAATTTTAAAAAAATAAATAATACTAATGGAGGTTGTAATGGTAGAAGACATAGTGACAGAAGAAGTGGCAATAGCAATAAAGGTAGTTGTACTCAAAAAAAAAAAGAGGAAGAGGAGGAAGCATCTGTTGATATGGCCAAGTGGCCCCGTGCACTGTCCTCACATCTCTCTGCTAGCTAGCCACTCACCATGATGCTCGTTTCACAGACAGACAAACTGAGATTTGGAGATGTCAGCCTGTGTAGGCGGAACCTGGGCCCTGGTGCCACAGAATGCCACTGACTGCCTCTCTTAGGACACATGCTCTAGGTGGAGTGGCTGTGTCCTTTTGACTTTTACAATGCTCGTTCCAAAAGTCTTGCTACATCCAATAGATTGACCGCCTTGTCCTCTGAATGAGAAGGAGTCTTAGAATGGACTCCCCTCCAGAGGGGCTCTTCGTAGATACTTTGCATGGAAGGCCCTCTGTGCTTTACTTGAGAGATGGGCACGAGACTTGTCACCCAACTCTCTGTTGACATTTCCTTTTTAAAGAACATAACATGCCTTCTTGGGCTGGACTCTAACATTCTTACATTTTGCTTTTTAAAAAGGCAACTATTTATGGAAAACTGTAATTATTGGAAAGGCTAATGGAAGCCCTGGGTTCTTCCCTCCTCTGTGATGATGAAGGGTTTACAATGTCAGACCTCAAAACTCCTAGGAGAAACATTCTCCTTTCCAGCCCTAGCCTTAAGGACCGGTGCAAAGCATCATCATAATAGTAAGTGAGGATGCTGTGAAGCAGTGTGTAAAACATTTTATACCCATCTTTTCATTTAATTCTCACCATAACCTCATGCGATTGGGTTGTCAATGTCAGTCCCATTTTACAGGTGATGAAACTAAAACTCACTGGCTATAGGATAATCACCAAATTCACCCAGGAAAGGACGACAGAGGGCTCTTAGACACAAGTCTGTCTGAATCCAAACCGGGACATGCAGACTGAATGAAGGTAGCTGGAAGTTCCCCCTAAGGAAATTTACATTAACTCTGGAGGAAATGAAAACTTCAGATGAGGGAATATGCAGCAACTGACCCATGAAAACAGTCACAAGAGAGCACCGGAAGCACCTGAGCCAGGGTGGGGAGTGGGCAGGCTCTGTGGACATCTTCACATTCAGCAACGCCCTAAGCAGGGGCCCAGCCCCGCGGGAGCTCACAGCTGAGGCGAAGGCAGCCAGTCGTGTGGGTGAAATGAACACTAACCTTAACACAGAGGATCTTTACAAATCTGAAAGAGGGATCAGGTGGGAAGGAAGGGCAAAGATTTCCTGGAGGAGGTGCCACAAAAATCACAATTTGAAGAATGAAATTGACTGTGAAAAGTCAGAGAGAATGGCAGCACAAAGGCTGGAGCAAAGAGGGAACAGAGAAGAACGGAGAACTTTGAACTCTCGGTCTGCATACTCTGATGGCAGAGATGGAGACTTGGGTGACACGAGTCACTGAAGTCAGATCACTGAGAACTAAGGCCCTGCTCCAGCTCCAGACTCACCCACTTCCCCTCTCCTTGTCATTGGCTTCCCATGACGATTTATGTATGGGGAGAGAAGGTCTAGACAGAAGTTATATTTCAAATTCAAATTAACAAATTGATTTTCTAATTCTTATTTACTTCTCTAAAGTGAATTTGGCTACTCCTCCTAAGTCCCCTGGAGTCTCCTCAATGTCCAAGCCCATAGAGTCCAAAACCACACACAGGACACAGTGTCCTCACTCTGCATGGGCCTGCCTCGTGAGACAGAGAACCTGCCCAGAGGCACCCACAGCCAGGTTACACATCAGTGTTTATTGAGCATTCATATCTACTAGAATGTTTTTAATTGTGACCAATTAAAAAAAATTCAGAGTCTTAACAACAGGGAACTTATGATTTCACATGCACATGACCCCAAGTGCTGTCATTGAGTACCACATTTTCTCTCTCCTGTGACCTTGCTACATTCCTGCTGTCTCAAGCAGAGATTAGAAGAAAGAAGAGTTTCATTAGAAGAAAGGAGAGTTTCCTGTATAGTTCTTCACCAAAGTGCCCTGTGCCCAGTAGATTTCCCCTTGCACTTCATTAGCCAAAAATTGATCACATCCCCCTTCTAAGTATTCAAGATTTGGTTGAAAAAAAGAAAGGGAAAAGTGAGGATTTCTTAGACTAGATCCATTGTAGGGAATAGAGAAAGTTTCACCATGCCTGGCTCATGGCTCGATGGAGAAGGGCAAAACTAAATGATTAGAGGCTCTGCCAGCCAGGAAAAGTAGGGGAGGGTGTGGAAAATGGATATGGTTCATTGTGTGCTACAGTGCCCATTTACCCAGCATTCAGCAGGAGATCAATAAATGTTTCCTGAATGAGGGAAAGGAACAAGCAACTTGGGATGGTCACAAGAAGTAGGGCAACATAGTGCTGGTAGACATGTATTCAGCACAACCCTCTGAATTGCAAGAAATAGAAACCTAAAGCAAACTGGTTTCAGAGAAGAATAAATTATATTTATGGGTTCATATAATTGAGAAGTTCGAGACTGCAATGGCTTCAGGCTTGGTTGGATCTGGTGATTCAGACAATACCTTCAGGAATTCATCTCTTGGCACTGCTTTTCACAAGATGGCACAGCAGCTGCAGGCATATATCCTCCCAGCCAGCCCAACAAACCCACCAGGATTTCTCTTCCCCAAGCTTCCAGAGGAAGCATCTGTTCTGTGACTCTGTGGTCTGATGCACAGCACAGGCCCATCCCTGAGACACAGGCTGCGGCTGTGTGGGTGCTGATTGGTCAGGAGTGGATCACGTGTCCCTCCAGGTGGGGTCACATGATCCCCATGGGCTGGGAAAGCACGGGAAGCCTATTCAGAGGTGTTTTCCTTAGCTCACAGCTTAGCAAAAAGGATGTAGAAGCAGAGCAGGCATGAGACGAAGGAGGCAGGCAGAGGCTGCAAGAGAGATATGAGTTGGCCCCTCTCCGTCACTTTCCATTGCTTACTCACAGCGTGGGCATGATTTTACCTAGGGCAGATAAGAAACTACTGAGAAGTCTGCACATTCTCTACTCTCCTCTCCCTGCTGTCTACCTAACCAAGATGCCTTCTGGGAATCGTTCTAAACCCTCATCAGGGTCGGTGGATGGAGGGAGACTTTCACGTCTGGTTAATGGAAGCTGAGGATCATGAAACAACATGAGTGGTAAAAACTTCCTCTACCCTCAGTTTAGAAAGGGAACACTTGAGACATTATTAATGAAGTTTCATTCTTTATGGCCACAGGGAAAATAAAGGGGAAGTGTCATTGGTGTCGTTTGGTTTAACATGTGGCAATTTGATCCGAGGCAGTTATGTTCAGATGGGAAAGTGTGGGGGATGGAGCCAGGACACACCAGGCATGGGGTGACAATGCCCGGCCTGAGGAAGTTGCCAAGTGGCCCGTTTTGGAAAAGAAGTTGTGCTGAACACATGAGTGGTTTTCATGTAACTCAGAACCCACAGTAAACAAGCTCATTTCAAGACTTTCAGAACGGGGCCATTCTGCTTCCCAGGAACCTGTAGGAAGCGTCAAATACCACACTCCCTGGAATGACTGTGTGACAAACAGACGTTCACCCTGTTCTCCCCTCCTGGAAGGCCCTTCTCTCTGATCTCTGCACAGCTGGCCCATCCTTGGTCTTCAGCTCTCAACCCAAATGCCACCTTGCCAGAGAGGTGTGACCCCATGATTACGTGGCACTATTGTATTTCTCAGCATGTTCCAAGCTCATATATATTTGGTTTTTATTGGCACCTTCATAGAATTGTTCACATCATGGCTCAGGATGGCCGCATGAGGGCAGAGCCTGGCCCAATCTTTGTCCCCTGTAGATGGCTGATGCTGCCACCAACAACCAACATTCTTTTTTGAAAAGATAAATATTATCTCTGGCCCCTTCTTTCTGACACTTAGCTCCTATTTGAGCTGTAGCAGACTTATTGGCTAGGCTCCAAACCCTTGCCTAGGCTGTTCCCTTCCTCAAAATGCACATCCTTATCCATCCCCATGCCACTGGACTACCTGATGAATCCCATTCATTTTTTAGGGCTAATGCCACCTTCTTTTTGTAGGCTGCCCAGATCCCCAGCTCCACCCATGGTGAAATATAACAGAAAGAGCACAGGCCTTGAAGTCAGACGGCCCCAGGTTCCGATCTTGGGTCTAACACTTACTATTAACAGTCATGGGTGCTCAGTAAAATGTTCAGCTTTCTAAGTCTTAGTTTTCTCATCTGTAAAATGGGGATCATAATAGCACAAAGTTACAGAATCTCTGCAAAGATTAAATAAGATCAAAATACATACAAAATACCCAGCTCCAGCACCTAGCACCATTGTTTCAGGATTCTGGCCTGTTTCAGTCACAGCTGTTTGTGGATGTGTCTGCACCAACAGGTTTTGTGAGCTCCTAGGAGAAGAGACTACGTGCTGCTTCCCTTCCTGTTATCATGGCTTGCATTTTGCCTGTAGCACAGTAGATGCACAATAAATTAAATTGGTTGTCATTCCAGCATTGCCCAGACATTCAAGTGGCTTCTATGCCCCTTCTCCTTGACCTGCAGCTATCCAGAGAAAGCAAACCCACATGGCTCATGTCTTAAGCAAGAATTTAAGAAGAAATGTTGCCATCATGAGAAAATCATCACACCCATGTTCCCACGTCAAGTTCTAGTCTGTGCACTCTGCCCCTGTAACCCGTGTTTATTGATGTGAGCGATGAGGAGGTTACTAAGAGCACAGAACAGGCAGGAAATAACATTTGGTTGGTATCTGAGCCTCTCGTCTCTCTCTGAAATAGGCGCGTCTTCAGATTCACTTCTCAGGCTCAGATCTGTCTCCCTCACAAGTTGCTTAGAAAACACAAGGCCTAATGTCTTAGCCTTTGCTGCCTAGAACTGCCAACCCTTCCCTTCTTCAGCCTCAAAGACTATGTCAACTTTAAGATCATGACCACAGGGCCACCAAGGAGCCAGACATGCTAACAAAATATTTGCTCTGCTGGTTTCTGGGGCATTAGACAGGAGCTTTCAGCTCCCAGAATCCCAAGACTCTACAAATTCCTGTTCCAACCCAGAGCTTCACCACTCACTCGGGCACTAATCATTTTATCAGACACTAAAGGTGGCTCCAGCGCCTCATTCCAAGTTCTGACTGTGCTTTATTTTTTCCAACATTATGAATGTGTTTCCTTTTTAAAACATGTTTTCGTTGGAAAGATCTGTATGTCCTCATTACAATTTTTCAGACTTTACCAGGGCAGAATATGTCCCTTAAAATATCAAATAGAACTTATTAAATACTTTTAATGCATACATGTAACAAGAAGGCAATGAAATACACTACATTATTCAAAGATGGTAGTGGAATTGGGAAGAGGTAGTGGGCATGGGTGTGAGGTCGGAGCTCTCCATTGGGGACCATTCTTCATTCAGCAAGCTGTCATTTACTTGGAATATCTCTCCCGTTCCAGGGATTTTAGGCATATTTTCTCATTCAATGGGAAAATAGAAGGAATAGGTCATTGAGATCTTTCATTTTTCTCATTCCAATCATATAAACATGAAGAAACTGTCCTCTCTTAAAATGTTGCTAAGTTAGGGCAGCCCAGGGATATTTCAAGCTTGCATTCTGGCCATTTCTCTGTTTTATGTGGCTCCCTGTTCTCACATCTGATGAAAATAGCTCTTTCCATGGCAACACCACATAGAGATATGGCAGGGGTTTATTATTATTATTATTATTTGGTTTTGCTTAAGCAATACTGCTTATCTTGAAACTGAAACAATTTCTCCCCCTTTTCTTCTCATTCCACAATCACACCAGTGTTAGCAGTCTCGCTCAAGAGCATGTGAGGACACTCAGCCACCTTTACCAAGGAGTTGTAGTTCTCCTTTTCCGGTCCCCCAAATAACATTTGCCCTATATACTTGTTAATAGTTTTTATCTTTGGGTAAAACTAAGGGCATATTATGCTCTGGCAAAGTCTGAAAAACTATAATGAGGGCATACAGAACTTTCTAGTGTAAGTTCTCAGCTTGAAGTTCAAAGCCATTCACAACTGCCCTGCTTGCTTCTCAAGTTTCATATCAATACTTCCTACATTTTACCCTGCACATTAGCAATCCTGAGCTGTTTGAGCTGTGACCCAAATGTACCTGGACTTTTTCATGGCCAGCCTGTCATTGCATTACAGTCAAGTTCAAAATATTTCCTCACTTCAAGCACACATACTAACACACACATACACACAAATACATAGACACACCAATCTAGTCCCTATAGTATTTGGACAAAAAAGTAAAATTTTACTGAATGTCTATGGAGTAAAGACTGAGGGAGGAAATTATACTGAGCATTACTTGGCCAGGTATCTTTACAAATACCTTTTAGGGCAAGGCATGGTGGTTCACACCTGTGATCCTATATTCACATAATATACCCTATGGTTCAGAAAGGGGAAATAATTTGCCTAAAGAGTGCAAATATTTTGCCTAGGAGTGCTGGTGCCTCCTAGAACTCTGGGAGGCCAAGGCAGGTGGATTGCTTGAGCTCAGGAGTGAGACCCCATCTCTACTAAAAATGGGAAAACAAGCCAGGAATTGTGCAGAAGCTGTAGTACCAGGTACTCAGGAGTCTGAGGCAAGAGGATCACTTGAGCCCAAGGATTTGATAGTGCTGTGAGCTTTGATGCCACAGCACTCCACCAAGGCAACAGAGTGAGATTCTGCCTCAAAATACACAAACTAACAAAAACAAAACAAAACAAATTCTTTTAAAATGTTTTTTTCACATTTCCTTTCCCTATAATAACTGTTCAATGTCTCTTTACCACTCTTTGTTAGAGTTAAGCTTTTCCCCACCCCTCCAGCAGCCCAAGTATCCCACTGAATAAAATGAAAGCCAGCTAGCTAGCTGAGAGGTTTCAGTAACAACAGATGATTAGGTAAGCCCTAAACACCCCTCCTTCCTGGTGAGGCCTGGGCTGAAGATGTGTGGGCACCGATGCCCAATTCCTGCCATTATGTGCAGTTCACAGATATACCAGACAGCTCTGGCTCCAGGAGTGCACCTGCTGTTCCTTCTTCCTAGCAGACCCTTCCCACATTGCCTAACCTCTTCAAGGTTTCAAGATCCAGGTCAACACTTCTGAAAAACCTTGGAGATTTCAGACACGTTACTTTATCTGAACGTCCAGAGCTAACCACTCTGACTTAGCACTGTTCACAACCTCTGAATACTTATTGATGTATCTCCTTGCCTTATTTTCCTTTACCTTAAAGGAAATGTCTTCCCATCCAAATTTGGCACAGCACCTGGTACAGAGTTTGCACAGAAGTATGCACAGAAAATGTTTGCCAGATGGAATTTTATTCTTTCCACACACCCAGGAGTTAGGTGGAGCAGGTGTTATTTATCAATAGGCATCTTTAGGCAAATTATTTCCCCTTTCTGAATGACAGGGTATATTATGTGAATACTCTAATTGCTTTATATGCATTAACTCATTTAATCATGAAAAGATTCTTACAAAACAAATACTAGTATCTTCCTCACTTTACACATGATGAAGTTGAAGTTTAAATTTTCCTTTGGTAGATTTTATTATAGTTCAAAATGGTTGTCACCCATCCTGGGGCACCCCTGACCATAGGAGGATTATATACTCAAACATGGCTACATAACTTGCTTTGTTCTATGAAAAGTAAGAAGTGATGCGTGTCATTCCCAAAGCTTTAGGAATCATCCCATCTCTGAGCCACCTTTGCTCCATCACCACCGGTGCCAGAATAAAGATGATGCAGGAAAACAGTACAGCTGACCCTTTTGGCCATAAAGCACAAGCAAGAAATTAGCCTTTGATTTTGTAAGCCTCTGAGATCTGCGGGGTCATTTGTTATTGCAGCATAACTTACCCTAAGCTGACTAAGGAACTCCAACAAACCCGGTCTTTTGTCAATGTTCGCATGTCAGTGAATGAGAATAACATCCATCTTTTCACAAAAGTGATGAATCTGGAATACAGCTCTGGTGCCTCCTCTTTCTTCCCCACAAACAAACAAAAACAACAACCAAAACCAAAACACAAGCCCTGTCAGTGCAGCCTTCGAAATCTCCCTGGAATGAAACGTATCCACTTCTCTCTTGGTTTGCAATTCCCCATCCTAGGTCTAGACACCCATTATCTCTCTCCTTGATTGCTGAAATGACACATCTACCCCCCAGCTCATATTCCACCTGCCCTTTGCTCCCCAACAGATGCTCTGTTAGAACCTCCATTGTAAAGACAGTAAGGATTCCCTTACCATGGTGCTTAGGAACCTCCAGTGCCTTCCCATCACTCTCTCTTGGTGACAAACCCTTCCAGGACCTGGTTCCAATCTCTTCTTACCCCATCCTCTCCATTGAATGCAATGATCAAGCTGCTCTTAACTTCTTCCCACTCTTCAACATATTTTCTTTGACCTTCTAGCCTTGCATATGTTGTTCTTCTACCTGAGATGCTCTCTCCTATCCACCTTCACTCTCTGTCTCACAACTCAAACGGCACTTCCTTGAGTAAGCCTTCATGACCCCACCATCTGAGTCATGCCCGTTTACTGCTTAGCTTCCATAATATTCTTCACATTTGCTATTTTAGATGTATTTATAGTTTTATTAAGCTGCTTCTCCAGTAAGACCACAAGCTTTGTGGCAATGAAAATCATATCAAATTCATCTTTTGCCCTGGACATGCAACAGAGACCAAAAACATGGTAGACGCTCAAATAAATGTTTGATGAATGAAGGAACAAATGAATAAGAGAATGAACACCCTTTCTATTTTGATCATCTAGGGCTCCTTGTAACCTTAGAAAAATAAACTGGCTTGCTATCTCCCTTAAACAGGGATTAAAGACACCCTCCCCATTCAGTTTGCTGGGTCAGGAAACCCAAGGTAGCATAGTAGCCACATTTTTTTCAGTGTTTATCAAGGTATTTTCACATGAAATCTTGTCCAGATAAATTACGTCCATTTATGGTCATACCACCCTGAACATGCCCAGTCTCATCTGATCTTGGACGCTAAGTAGGATTGGGCCTGATGAGTACTTGGAAAGGAGACATTATATTCGAAACTTCTCTGAGATAGGGCCTAAACCTAAAACCTAAAGCAAATAAGATGAATGTGAGTTCTAGCAGGTTGGGCTGGGTCACAGCAGTTTCAAAGTTAACTTGGTCATTCACTAAAATAGATTGTTGTCTTTTGGAATGTGTATAGATGGTGACCCAGAATGGAGCAAGGGCTGATAGTTTTCCTTAACAGCTAGCTAGGGCTTGGACCTCCCAGGGATATATTCTGGGCAGTTTAATGCAAACAGCCCCAGAGCCCTGGGCAGGGCCCCTGTGTTTTTCTAGGCCATCAGTCGGGACATTGGCTGTAGCACTGCTCTCAGGGATGGTGGTTAGAGGGACACGGGCTGGGTAAGCTGCTAAGAGATGCTTTGTGATTGGCAAGGCTCTGTTTGTTATTTGACAGAGTTTCAACCTGAGTTCTAGAAAACTACCTTGTCAAAGTTCGCAGCACAGGAAAGGCCAAGTATGGCAGCACAGCAGAATGGAAGGAGCCATGTTCTGCCCATTGTTTGGGTTCAAAATCCAGTGACATAGCCACTGACTAATGATATTAAAATTGGGCAGGTCACTGCATTTTCCTGAGCTTCACCTGTCACACGGGGGATGGGGCAAGGACAATTCCTTCAGCCTCTGGGAGGATTAAATGACATGATGCCTAAGAGGCACCTCGCCCCTACTAGGTACTCAGCGAACATCCACATCTTCTCTCCACCCCAGTCCTTCATCCAAGTCTGTGGCAGAGAAGAATCCTCAGCTTTTGTGTTCATAACCAAAAAAGTGATTCTTTGAACCTCATACTCTCAGGTCTTCATTTTAGCGGAAAGAATTGAATTCTTTAGTTCCTTCGTAAGTATGACAATTAAGGGTGAACTTTATGGAAACCAATGGAACGTTATAAAAATGGATAAATCAGCAGTCTCTCTCCTTCTGTTGTAGAAGCAACAACATCAATAACTAGCTCTTGTTGAGTGTCCCCCAGGGCCAAGCACTGACCTGGGTTGTTCCCATTTCTCCTACAAAGCACCTGTCTCTCCCTCAAACTCATCTACTGTAAAGAAAGGTCACTATTAACATGTACATAATAATACCTCCAGCACAGGATTGCTTCAGAAACTAAGTGGAACACCCTGTTTCACTTAGATTTCCTTTGTACTATCTACTTTTAAGTTCTCAGTAAATAAGCGACAGATATTTCTTTTGTTCATGAGTTTTCTGAAGCCAACACATACTGGCTCACAAGAAAAATTTTTGTGCATTTCTTCCCAACTGTGCTTAGTGACATCAGCTCTTGTGTATATATTTACACCACAGAAATCAGAAAACGCTACAGATAAGAAAAAGACATTTTTTATTTCAGAAATCCAGTTAGTAACTATTTACTGCATGTCACTCAATTCTTTCTATTTTACTTAAGAAGAAAATTACGCCACTAGAGAGTTCAGTGACTCACCGAATGTCATGCAGCCTGTGAGCGGCAGAGTGGAGGGTAAAATTCGGTCCATACAACTCCAGGCCCTGTGTTTCTTTTCTTTTCTTTTACACAATAAATATACTGACATTTAAAGTAAAAGAAGAAGACCCAAGCCTAGTGGCTTACACCTATAATCCCAGCACTTTAGGAGGTCAAGGCAAGAGGACTGTTTGAAGCCAGAAGTTCGAGACCAGCCTGGGAAATGTAGTGAGACACCCATTCCCAATAAAAAAAAAAAAAAAAAAAAAACCTAGCAGCCCCAGTGGCATGTGCCTGTAGTCCCAGCTTGTGAGTCTGAGGCAGGAGGATCATATGAGTCTGGGAATGGAGACTACAGTGAGATATGACTGAGCCACTGCATTCCAGCCTATGTGACAGAGTAAGACCCCATATCTCAAAAAGAAAGAAAGAAAGAAAGAAAGAAAGAAAGAAAGAAAGAAAGAAAGAAAGAAAGAAAGAAAGAAAGAAAGAAAGAAAGAAAGAAAGAGAAAAGAAAAAGTAAAAGAAGAGGATGCCAGTTGCATTTTTTAGTAGGTTCCTTATGTTATCGTGAGGATCTTCAAAAGAATCAAAATACATGACCTATTGTTTTTAATTTACAAAATCCTATGACATCATCTAACTTTACCAGAGCTGTCCAAGTAGTAATTCGTGTAATCCTAGTAGCAGCTTAGCAAGGCACCATTATTACTATTTCATTTTACA
>CAUYON010173920.1:0-13873 GCA_963573935.1 Arctocebus calabarensis | reverse complement strand
GTTTGGTAGGGGATGAGAAGAGATAACATTTAAGGAAGTTATAAGGATGCTCAATACAAATAGGAAAAGGGGTATAGAAATGTAGATCTGGTACTTGTAGGCAAAGTGAGGCTACTCCCCAGTTTACCAGGTTCTTGTCTTAGACTTTGGAAGGCTTCAAAAGAGAAAGAGGATGTTTGGAGGACAGATGATTTGCATGAACTAACACCGATAGGAATAGGTGGTGGTGCTGGTGTGTGTGTGTGTGTGTGTGTACATCATGAGGAAATAGAAGTTGCAATGTTGAATTATTTTTTGTACGTATTTCATCATAAGTGGCAATTATGATCTAAGAGAAAAGATGATCTTTGTATCTAGTACTTCAATACATGTGTAAATAGATAAAATATTTTATAGTCAATACTATTGCTAAATTCAGCAAAGTTACATTCAACATTTCTTAGGAGGTTCTTATTTAAAAGTTGTCAGTTTGAAAACAGTATGGAAATTCTTGAAAAAATTAAAAATAGAACTACCCTATGAGCTACCAATTACACTGCTGGATATATATTAAAAGGAAGTGAAATTGGTATGTCAAAGAGATGTCTGCACTCCCATGTTTATTGTGGCACCATTCACAATAGCCAAGATATGGAATCAACCCTCAGAGTCCATCAGTGGGTGAGTAAATAAAAAAAATGTGGTGTATATACTTAATGAAATACTCTTCAGGCATGAAAAAGAATGCAATTCTCTTTGCAGAAACATTGTGAACCTGCAGGACATTGTGTTAAGGAAAATAAACCAGGAACAGAGAGGTAAATATAAAATCTCAGTCATGTGGAATCTAATAAAGTTGATCTCATAGAATTAGAGTAGAATAGTGGTTAGTGGAGGTTGGGAATGTGAAGGGGACAGCAGAGGAGTGACTGGTCAACAGGTCTAGTCACAGTCAGATAGGAGGACTAAGTCTGGTGTTTTATCACATAGTGGGAGACTGTGATTAGCAATATCATATTGTATATTTCAAAGTAGTGAGAAGAGAGGATCTTAAATGTCCTCGCTACAAATAAATGGTAAATGGATGAGGCAATTTAATTGCCTCCAATTTAGTCATTATTGAATGTATACCTGTTTTGAAACATCTCACTGTACCCCATAAATCATGTGTCAACTGAAAGCAAAAAACAGAACAAAACAAGAAGATAACTTATTAGTTTACAGTAAATTTAACATTCTGAATGATGAAGAAAGCAAAAAAATCCAGAATAATCTCTCCAAAAGCAATGAGTTTCTCAATGATACATCAAATATTCTGAAAATAATAAAAACTACTAACGTCATCAACAACAAAAATGTTTTGCATCTGTAAAGCCATGGGTGAGAACCTTTATTGGTCACCTAGTCCAGTGGTTTTAAAACTTTAACAAAAAAGGTGATGCCTACTTTTTCTTTTTCAAAATGAAATACATGTACATTATGCCAAAATCAGATAGAAAACAGTTAGAAGCTGCTTTGATTAAAGTTGAGGTGGGACTCTCTAACTTCTGTTTGATTGTTTCCTCTTCTCTTCATTTAGTTAAAAAACACCTGATCTAGCCTATCCCCTACTACCCATCATATAGATAAAGTTAAGATCATATCACACAAAACGAAGATCCCACCATGTTTATCTTAGTGTATGAATACCCTTCTAAAATAACATAGAGAAGAAAAGGTCCAATTACTCAGGAATAGAACTGAGAAGTAACACATTCTATAAGCAAATATTACTTGTATTACATTTTAAGACTTGCATGCATATACACAATCTCCAAAAAAAAAAAAAAAAAAAAATTCAGAGTGTGCTGTGCTACATTACTACAAAGCAATTTATTATGTGCACAAATTCCAGTGTCACTTGGGCAGCTGGAGTCACATTGACCCTAACAGAAAGCTCCATGTGCTCCCCAAGATTTTTTCTAATTCCTGGGCTTATGTTTTTGTTGTCATTTCTGGCCCAAAGCTCTTGCTTCAATAGAATTAGTTGTCTTTATGAACTCCTACACTGTCTACTGACACTTTCCCTCTTTCCTACCATGTCATACCGGATGTGGTATTCCACCCTAAGATGTAACAAGTAATCCATTTCATTTGGAATATTTTTGCTTGAATCAGTATCATAACTCTTGAAATGACTGCTTTAATTTTATTCTGTCAAATGCATTGTTTCATAGTTTATTTGAGCTTTCATCATGTATTTGAATGTTTAATAAGATTTGTGAGATCTGAGGAAGAAGAATTGGCTTTAATGGGACTGATAAAAAGTTTAGTGAAGTGACATAATTTAGAAACTGCAAGTGGCTGCTCCCAGTTCTGGAAAACTCCTCCAAATGACTTATCAAGATACTCTTTGCCCAGGCTGTTCTAAGGAGACAGAGAAATGATTAAAATGGTTGGGGAGTAGAAGAGGACAAAACTAAATGCAGAGACATAAAAGAGAGCCCTGCAAAACAGCTTTGTCATAAACCCAGAATGGGGAAGACAGGGATGTGGGAAGAAGGTCTTGGTGTGTCCTGGAACATGGGAACAAAGCAGAAGAGAAGCAGAGTCGCCGTCACTGTGCATTGATGAATGAGATGTGAACAGATAGCAGAAAGGGGCTTGCTGCAGGAGGGTGGTGACATAAAGGGGGAGTCCTAAGGAAATGGAAAGGTTTCCATCAGGTGGAAATTGTGATTGGCTTTTCAGTGTTTTGTTTAGGGTATGGCTAGATGCTGGATCATTTTCAGAAAATAACACCAAATTTAGGGAGGTGTCTTAGTTTTTTACTGCTATTGCCACAAATTACCATAAACTTAATGGCTTAAAATGACACCAGTTTATCTTACAATTCTGTAGTCTGGATGTCCAATATGAATCTCACAAGGTTAAAATCGAGGTGTCAGCAGGGCTTCCTTCCTTCTGGTGGCTCTCAGTGAAAATCTATTTCCTTGTCTTTTCAGCTTCCAGAGGCTAATGGTTTATGCCTCCACCTTCAAAGCCTGCAAAACCACATGTCTCTCTGACTTTTCTTCCTTTGTTGCATCTTCCTCTAGAAAGGCCCTTTGCTTGTAAAGACTCTTGTGATTAGCTCTGGCCCACCTGAGTAATCCATCATCATCCTCATAGCTCAAGGCCCTTTATTGAATCATGTTTTCAAAATCCCGTGGTCATGCAAGGCAAAGAACTCACAGGCCAGTTTTCTGTCTGCCATCTCATTTCTACTTTAATTCTTTTAATCAAACCAAAATTAAGACACTAGTACTAGCCAAAAGAATTCTTTTCTGTCTTTATTTCCTATAAAAGACATTGTTAAGCAATATCTCTCTATGGTCTGTATTTCTTCTATCCAGTTTAACGAAGAGAGTCTTTACATATCTGAATGATCCAGGACCCCAGTAATGGCTTAGTTTCTTAATATTTGTAGGGTGTATTACAAACCAGGAATACTTGTGGCTTGTAAGCAGCCTTCTGTCAGCATAACCAGGTGATCATTCCAAAAAGAGAATGAATACTTTGACCACTCTCACTTTCAGAGGAAACATGGTGGCCTGTAGTGCTAGCCAATCATGATGCTCTAATCTCACTTTGGACATTCTTTTTTATTTTCTTATATTTGAAATAAAGCAAGGGAATGACATTGCGAAACTGTCAGCATAACATGTAAATTCTAAAATTGTAAGCACTGCTTGGACATCTTTGTGCCTCACAGGCCCCCACAGGGGCTGTGAACTCCCCTCACCCAGTGCAAAAGGCTCTGCACCTGGGCAGGTCCCCATCAGTCAGACCACCTGTGCCCTGCCAGGTCATTGATCTAATGGGTTTTACCTTCCTGCCAGCCCATGAAATTATTCAAACAGGCAAATCACCTCTTCCTGTGGAAACCAGGGTCACCCTATTCCCTATTCTATTGTCACTACTAAGCCTTCCTCCCGCAGTCCCTGCTGGCTCAATCTGTCCAGAGCATAGTCCTCCATGGTGTGAGTGAACTCACCTTTACCCCTGCCCTTGTACTGTGAGTGTTTGTGACTAATAAATTGTTCATGATCTCATCTGGCCAGCTTCAGGTATCATGTACACAGCAATGCTGTACTGTGCAGAGTGCATCATTCCTTTTGTCAATGGAGTGAGTAGAAAGTAATCAGAACTCCTCCTTCAGCAACCTGGAGAATAGTTATCAAAACACACATCTGAATTTCTTGTTTCCAAGTATTTGGTCTATCCTCTGTTTAATTCCAGAGAAATGGATGCTCCAGCCCCTTGCTAAGAACCACAGGCATAGTTGCCTTTGTGTAGAGGAGGAAAAAGTCAATACATAATCAGAACAGAGATTCTCAGGATTTTTCTAGGGTGTTCTAGTAATATTACTGAAATGTGACAGAGAACACAACATAAAGAAATTGGTTTCACAGGCAGTTCATTATCTTTTTTGGATATAAAATAATCTTTTGTCACTATGTTTATGGGGACTCTCATGTACTGGGTGGGGACGGGTTCTGGGAAAGCCAGGCCCCATTCTATCTCAACTTCTCAGCAAAGTTGTTTTCTCTACTTTTGTAGAAATAGGAAGTATTTATGTCTAAACCAAGAAGAGATTGATGTCTAGAATATAAAAGGAATATTTATAAATCAACAAGAAAACGACTGGAAATTCAATAGAAAAAACAGGCAAAGGATGTGGCCAGTCAATTGGCAGAAGGGGAAATCCTTATGGCTAACAAACATTTGAAGAGATGCTACATCTTACTAGTAATCAAGAAAATGCAGATTTGGGCGGCGTCTGTGGCTCAAAGGAGTAGGGTGCCGGCCCCATATACCAGAGATGGTGGGTTTAAATCCAACCCTGGCCAAAAACTGCTAAAAAACAAAAAAGAAAGAAAGAAAATGCAACTTGAAATAACAATAGTACCTTATACTCATCATTTGGCAAACATTAGGAGGTCAGATAATATTGAGTGCTGGTGAGGAAGCGAGGAAACTGGGATCCTCATGTGCTGCTGGGGACAGTGTAAACCAGAAACTCCTCTAGAAAGTCCTCAAGGAGTTGTTTATGAGCATGTTCAGCCAAATGGTAATTGTGGTAGGTAGCAAAGAATTGGAAACAGACGAAATGAGCATTGATTGCCAAGGCAATGGATAAATAAAATGTGATGATTGGCCTCTCAGCATCTGTCAAAAATAATAACTTATATTTATGTTTAGCAACATGGACAGATTTTTTTTTTTTTTTTGAGACAGAGTCACTCTGTCACCCTGGGTCGAGTGTTGTGGTGTCTTAGCTCACAGTGACCTCAAACTCTTGCGCTCAAAAGATCCTCTTGCCTTAGCCTCCCCAGTAGCTGGGACTACAAGCATCCATCACAATAACCCGATAGTTTTTCTATTTTTAGTGGAGACAGGCTTTCACTCCTGCTAAGGCTAGTTTTGAACTCCTGAGCACAAGCAATCCACCCACCTTGGCCGCCCATAGTGCTAGGATTGTAAGTGTGAACAACATGGTTAGATCTTGAAAATATAGTATTAAATAACTTAAGAAAGAAAAAGATAATCCTTTTTATTTAAAAGAAAAATCAACAAAGAACATGGCATATGTTTAAAAAATATCTTTCAATAGGCTTGTAGCTCAGCGGCTAGGGCGCCAACCACACACTGGAGCCGGTGAGTTCAAATCCAGTCTGGGCCTGTCAACAACAATGGTAACTACAATCAAAAAACAGCTGAGTATTATGATGGGTGCCTGTAGTCCCAGCTACTTGGGAGGCTGAGGCAAGAGAATTGCTTAAGCAAAAGAGTTTGAGGTTGCTGTGACCTGTGACAACATGACACTCTACTTAAAAAAAAAAAAGTCTTTCAATAAATGTATGAAAAGTAGGTTGGAAAGAAAATGTCTATGGAGTGGAAAATAAAAGTGGAATTGTGGATGGGAAATAAAGATGAAAAAAAAATGAGATACAGCCATTGAGGGGCATTTTTTTGACTTAATAGTGATTGATAGTGGGCACATAAAATGGGGGTCATGATCAACTCAGTCTGTACACTTGATTCTAAAGAAATGATGGAAGGGAGGAAGGCAAGATGGAAGGAAAGGGGGAAGGTAGGAGGGAAGGAAGATGGAGAATGAGGGGGCCAGACTATGGGCAATTGACTCTGGAAGGTGGCTCAACCACTGAACCGGTCCTCATATAGCCACTTTAGACTTCTCCTAGTGAGGACAAATAGACAATGAAAGAATCCTGAGTAAGCAGAAAAGAACTTGTAGTGGATCATCTAATACTCTTTGCTTCCTCTAACATTCCTTCCTGTATTTTCAGGTGAGAAAATGGAGGCCCTCCGAATTACCTGCTTTGTAGTATGTCACATATATAGTCAACAGCAAAACTGAGGCTGGAGTCTGGGTGCATAAGTCCCATAACCTGCCACTGTTTTATGCTTCCATAGTCGGAAAAATTAGATTATATATAACCCTCCCCCCCCTTTTTTTTTTCTGAGACAAAGTCTTGCTCTGTCACTCAGGCTGGAGTGCAATGGTGCTATCACAGCTCACTTCAACCTTGAACTCCTGACCTCAAGTGATCCTCCTGCCTCAGCCTTCAGAGTAGTAGCGAGGAGTATAGGTGCACACCACTACTCCCAGATAATTGTTTTTTGTTTTTATTTTTTGTAGAAAAATGGTCTTGCTGTGTTGCCCAGGCTGCTCTAAAACTCCTGACTTCAAGTGATCCTCCCACTTTGGCCTCCCAAAGTGCTGGGATTATAGATGTGAGCCCCTTTGCCCTGCCAAATTATATATAGGTTAATCCATTTATGGTCACAAAAATCGAGTGATTTTTCTGTGCATTAAAATATTTTTTCTCTCTGTATTATTTTTTAAAAAATTTAATACTTTTTAATTGACACATGATAATTATGCATGTTTATGGTGTACACAGTGATATTGTGATACATATAATGTTCAGAGTAATTAGCATATCCAGTTTTAAACATTTATCACTTCCATATGTTGGGAACTCCTTCTAGCTTTTTGAAATATATTATTATCAGTTGTCATTCTACACTGCTAAAGAACACATTCTATAGTGCTACAGAATTTATTCCTTTACTCTAGCTGTAATTTTGTACCCTTTAACAAATCTCTTCCCATACCCTTTGCCCCTACTCTTCCTAGCCTCTAGAATCCTGTTTTACTTTCTATAAGGTCAACTTTTTTTTTTTTTTTTTTTGAGTCAAAGTCTTGCTCTGTTACCTGGGCAGGGGTGCAGTGATGTCATCATAGTTCACTGCAATCTCAAACTCCTAGGATCAGGCCATGCTTCTGCCTCAGCTTCCCAAATAGCTACACGCATTAGTGCCCCGAGCTAATTTTTTTCTAGTTTTTGTAGAGACGAGGTCTCTCTATTGCTCAGACTGGTCTCAAACTCCTGGCTTTAAGAAGTCCTTCCAAACTGGATACCCAGAGTGCTAGGAATGTAGGCGTGAGCCACTGTGCCCAGCTAAGATCAACTTTTTTAAACCTTGCACATATGAGTGGGAACGTGTGATGTTTAATTTTCTGTTCCTGCATTGTTTTCTCTTAACATAATGTCTTCCAGTTTCATCTATGTTGCTGCAGATGACAGATTTCATTATTTTTTATGGCTAAATAGTATTCCATGGTATGAATATGTGTGTGTGTGTATGTATACATATATAGGTACCATAATTTCTTTATCCACTCATCTGTTGTTGGATGCCTAGATTGATTTGGCATGTCAGCTGTCCTGAGTAGTGCTGCCTTAAACTTGGGGGTGCAGATTTGAGATATTCCTTAATGTCTTTCTAGCTCTTCTGCCCTCTTCTCCTTCCCTCCCCATTTCACCACTGAAACCTACACTATTTCCTCCTCTTGCAAACACCTGATCTGCATAAAGAGCTCCTCAGAAAACACCATGGCTAAGAATTCTGAGCACTCCACTCACAAATATAAAGGAACCAAGTGTCAGAGACCAGATTTGAAAATCTCTGTAAAGAAGGTATTTTTTTGCCGTATAATCCATAGATGACATTGAACCTCTAGAAAGGTGATGACCGTTGGGTTTGCTGAAGCTGAGCTCACCTGATAGAAATACTTAAAAGTGACTGTAAGGTACACAGGGGCTGAGGATGGATCGTTGGTCAGATTATCATCTCTGATGGATTGTAATTTGTTTCTAATCTGAATTTGAATATTACAGGAAAGCAATAGTTTTTTAGCAGAAAAAGATGTGCATCCATGGTGCCTGCAATTATCCCAACAAGCCAGTCTGTGTTTTATGTAAATGTTGAAGGTGCTGCCAGGTGAGGCAACATAAGAGGTCCTCAGTTGGCCACCTCAGCCTTCCTCTTTCCTGGGATCCAGGTTCTTTCAGGATCACATGTCATTCTAGTTATTGTGCAGAAATCTGCCAGCCCCCTCAACAAACATAAATAGATGAGATAAAAACTCCTGGAAAGGAGAAGTTCTTGAGCCCAGGGGAATGTGAGGGCAGTCTAGTAAAGAGGATGTGAGTAAGAAACAAATCATTCAGTCTCAGGAAGGATGATAACATTACAGAGCAAAGTAAGCTAGAAGAGCTGCAGAGCAAGGATCAACATAGAAAGTTCCATGGCTGGGCCTGGAGGGAAAAGGCAAGAGAGGGGGACATCTGTGTACATTAAGGGAGGGTGATGCACAGGGAAAGGGGTGACTTACAGGCAAGGAGGTGACCAGTGTTTGTCCATTGTACTTGGGAGCTGGCCAGCAGGTTTGCAGATATGGACTTGAGCAGATGGGTTCAGAAATCACTGAGCAATGTAGCAAATTGATCCTACCACCACAGTGAATGGATTTCAATGGATGTATCATAGGAAAAAGTTGTTTTTCAACTTAGAAAGACATGATTCTCTGATTCTAAAAATATAAGTTAAAAAGTAAGGAAGAATATCGAAGTCCCTTAGTAGCCCTGTTCTGGTCACAGAGTATGTAATACTTCACCCTTTTCTTTGCATTCTTTTCAATCATAAGGTTTCTGGAAAAAGATGAATTTTGCCACTCATTTATGAGCCTCAAAGTCACAAGGGCTGGAGCACACTCTTATTCTCCCACACCTTATACAAGTCTATGCTTCGAGGTTCTTTTAAGAGAAGGCACTTCTATAGGCTTTCTCTACAGCCCATTCTGGGACAAGCCCAAATCCCTTGCAACTTTCTTTTCGAGACAACTGTCTTTGGTAATGATAGAGTACAAATTTGGTTTTTGCTGAAGATATTTTGAGATTTTTTTTTAATCTATTGTCTATTGAAATAGACAGTTCCACAGAAATAAATTAAATGAACTTTTGTTTTTTGTGCATGATAAAAAGATGCAAACTTACATGTCAGACTGGCTTTTAAATTCTAGCTCACTATTTGCTGTCTGTGTTTCTGTCTCAAGTTGTGTTATGCTTGCTCTTCCTTTTCTCCAAATTTTTGCCTAAATGTTTCCTTCATATTATGCAAGTCTCTTTGTACTCCCTTGTTTCTGTCCTGCTTAATTTTCTTCATAGTCCTTAAAATTGCTTATTGTATTATTTGTTTGATTGGTGTTTTTTTTTTTTTTTTTTGCAGTTTTTGGCCAGGGCCGGATTTGAATCCACCACCTCCAGTATATGGGCCCTGCTCCTTTGAGCCACGGTGCCTCTCAGATTGGTGGTTTTTTCATATGAGTGCTCTTTTATTGTCTGTCCCCTCATTAGAGTTATATCTATCATGGAACAGGTGTCAATCAATATTTATTAATATTATTAAATGGATGAAGTAGTGACTTTGGATAATTTAGTTAATACCTCTGAGCCTGTTGCATTTTTTTTCTGTTAAAAAGGTAGTGAAATATCCCTCAAAGGATTACAGAATAAATAGCATAATACCCACTATACACCTACCACAGTGCCCACCACATAAAATTCAATCAGGACTATGGATTTTTCTTTCCCTGGGAATAAAAGATTCCTTTACAATGTTCATTTCATGGCTACTTAGAAATCGGTACCACTGAGAGATAATTAACTTGGTATCTGATAATTACCCAATACTTTTAATGGGTTATTGAGAGGGGGAAGAAAAGAACTTAATGAAAAGTAACAAATAATATTTTGTAAGACATGCTTTCTTGGAGAAAGCTTAGGGGACCTTGAATTCCTGTTCTCCTTCTGTTCTGGATAAGTCAAGAGAAGGATAGGGAGGTTAGGCCACCTGCCTAGATAACGAGTAGCAGAGCTGGGGCCAGAAGGCAGACACTTGGGTCTTTGTGCTCTAACTCCTACACTTCGCTTGTCTCCAAACACTAATTGGTTAAGCCTGTTGCAGAGTTTAGAGGCTCAACAGATGGAAAATATTAATCATTCTGGTTTCAGCTTCTTGCCTGTTTTCTGGAAGTTAAGTAGATTTCTACCTCTTTAGTTATAAATATCTCTTTAATCTTTGTCATAACAGCACTTTAATAGAAGTAAAGACATTTTCTTCTTTCTTGCTAAATTGGGTGACCACTTCAAAAATTTCTTTGTTTCTAGGTCTAAAATTATATTGTAAAAAACAGATAATAAAGAAGATATATAAAAATAAAGGAAATGTATGCAAGAAGAAAATAACAAAACAAAATGCTGGAAACACTGTAAGATCCTTGTCAAACTTAATATCAAATCAAAGACTAATGTTTTGAAAGTACCAATACCAATCAGTAAATATGGAAATATGAGGTGAAGTTAAAATATGACCTGAAATTGTGGTAGAAAATAAGTCAAATAATTTAAATAAAAGTGTCATTTCATAGTCAAACCTGTAAGAAATTTGATTTGTTCTATGATAAAAATTGACAAGTTTAAAATAGACATGTTTTATACTAAATAAATCATAGTTCCCATCCAGCTTTTTCTTGTTGGAATCATAATAGAGATCTGTATACATTTTGTTTTTTTTTTTAAGAGACAGAGTCTCACTTTATTGCCCTCAGTAGAGTGCTGTGGTGTCACAGCTCATAGCAACCTCCAGCTCTTGGGCTTTGGCAGTTCTCTTGTCTCAGCCTCCCAGGGAGCGGATTATAGGCGCCCGCCACAACACCCGGGTATTTTGTGTTACAGTTTGGCCGAGGTTAGGTTTGAACACACCACCCTTGTTGTATGGGTCTGGTGCCCTACTCACTGAAACGCAGGCACCACTCCAGATATCTGTATAAACCTAGATCTTAAGAAGGATCTAAATTTTTGTCTAATGGCCCTCTAATAACTTGTTTAGTTACACTTTGATGGGGTCCCCCAAGCATAAGTTTGGTCATTAATTTCTTCCTTCCCTTCTTTCCTTTCTCCCTACAATACACCTTCCTCATCCTCTTACCCTCCCTGCTCTCTCATATTTCCTCTCTTCTCATCTTTGTTCTCCTTCCCTTCTCCTCCTCTTTCTTCATACCCCTCCCCATGCCACTTTCTTCTCATTCCCATAATGTTCTCATTGCCCTTTGCTGTTCCTCTTTCTTTCCTTTCATTGGCCCAAGTGAACTTGAAAAAATTGCATAAATAAACAAGGGCCTTAATATCTTAAAAGATCTCATAGGTAATCCTTTTAACTTAAAATATGCTGTAATTTTTATTAGAGGTAGACGTGATCTTGGGTATAATTTGTAGTGTATTAAATTAACAGTCCTGGTTTTCCCTGCAACTACATTCTGAGGGAAGTCCCCCCCCAATGGAAATCTATTTCCCCACTCTGACTTTGCTTTGCCCCTGTGAGTTATTTTGTTGTTGTTGTTTTTGGTATTCCATGATGCAGTGGGTCATTGTTTGAAGATCTTTATAACTTGGTTAACCAATATTTATAAAATGGCCAATGTATTGTGCTATAGATTTATGAATGTATTGAAAGATCTTTCCAAAATGTAATATATTCCAATGATGCTTAATGTAACATTACAAGTTCATTAATATAGTACCTTTAAGAAACTACTTGTTCAGATAAAATATGTAAACAAAACACGTGTCCCCCTTAATATCCTGATATTTAAAAAAAAATTTAAAAAGAAGGTATTTGAATGTGGGTCTGTAATTATCTGAAAAGAATATTGAAGTACTTCTGTCTTTATAACTATACATTTGTAGTTAATTATAGTATTTTCTTCACACACATCAACCAAAACAGCATAGCACATCACACAGATTGAGTGCAGCTATTATGCGAATCCAATTGCCTTTATTAATCTAAACATTTAAAAACATTCTCAAAGTATAAAACCCTACTTGTTAAGATTTTAGAAAATATACTTATTTTTGATAAAAATTTGTCAAAGTTAACATATAATGGGGTTTATTTTTAAAATGGAAAAGTAACTATTTAAAAAATTCTCTATTTTGATTTTGCTATGGTAAATATCAATACACATAACACACACAAACAAAAGCTCTTAGGGGAGAGCAGACAGAGAGCAGACAGAGAGAGAAGGAGGGAGATGTGAGGAAAAGGAAAACGAAAAGAGAAAGTTCTCAATTTTTTTTTATTAAATCATAGCTGTGTATATTAATGCAATCATGGGGTACCATGTTTTATATACAATTTGAAATGTTTTCATCAAACTGGTTAACATAGCCTTCACTGCATTTTCTTAGTTATTGTGTCAAGACATTTATATTCTACACCTAGTAAATTTCACATGTACCCTTGTAAGTTGTACCATAGGTGTGGTCTCATCAATTACTCTCCCTCCATCCATCCTCCTCTTTCCCCTACTCTCCCCTCCCAGTCTTTTCCCCTTCTTCTTGAGTATAATTGGATTATAGCTTTCATAAGAATGCTATAAATTGGTTTCACAGTAAGATTGAGTACATAGGATACTTTTTCTTCCATTCTTGAGATACTTTGCTAAGAAGAATATGTTCAAACTCCATCCATGTAAACATGTAAGAGTTAAAGTCTCCATCTTTCTTTAAGGCTGCATAATATTCCATGGTGTATATATACCACAATTTATTGATCCATTCATGGGTCAATGAGCACTTGGACTTCTTCCATGGCTTAGCAATTGGGAATTGGGCTGCAATAAACATTCTGCTACATATATCTTTGTTATAATGTGATTTTTGGTCTTCTGGATATATACCTAGTAGAGGAATTGTAGGATTGAATAGCAGGTCTATTTTTGGAAGTGTTCTCCAAACATCTTTCCAAAAGGAATGTATTAGTGTGCATTCCCACCCGCAGCGTAGAAGTGTTCCCTTTTCTTCACATGCATGCCACATCTCAGGTTTTGGGATTTTGTGATGTGGGCTAATCTTTCTGGAGTTAGATGGTATCGCAAAGTAGTTTTGATTTGCATTTCTCTGATGATTAAGGATGATGAGCATTTTTTCATGTGTCTGTAGGCCGTGCACCTGTCTTCTTCAGAGAAGTTTCTCTTCAGGTCCCTTGCCCACCCTGAGATGGGATCACTTGTTCTTTTCTTGCTAATACATTTGAGTTCTCTGTGGATTCTGGTTGTTAAACCTTTGTCGGAGGCATACCTGCAAATTTCTTCTCCCATTCTGTCTGCTTGCTTCACTAACTGTGTTCTTGGCTGTGCAGAAGCTTTTGGTTTGATCAGGTCCTGGTAGTGTATTTTGATGCTGTATTTGATAGGGGTGTCTGCTTGCTTTACTAACTGTGTTCTTGGCTGTGCAGAAGCTTTTTAGTTTGATCAGGTCCCAGTAGTGTATTTTTGATGCTGCTTCAATTGCCCAGGGAGTCCTCCTCATAAAATATTCACCCAAGCCGATTTCTTCAAGGGTTTTCCCTGCACTTTCTTCTAGTATTTTTATAGTTTTATGTCTTATGTTTAAATCTTTAATCCAGCGAGAGTCCATCTTAGTTAATGGTGAGAGGT
>CAUYON010173919.1:0-16394 GCA_963573935.1 Arctocebus calabarensis | reverse complement strand
TTAGGTGGTCCAGGCTGGGTTTGAATCTGCCAGCCCTGGTGGCTGGCGCCCTAACCACTGAACAACAGGCGCTGAGCCATCTTTTCTTCTGTAGTCTTATTTTTCTTGGTTGGAAGTTACTTAAGTATTGGAAGGAGTGGGAAGTTCAGTGCTTTTCTAGGTATTTTTCAGACACTCACTAAGCAAGTACCAGGGTGGTGTTTTACATTTATTAAAAACTACTTCTTAGAATCCTCAGCTGGGCTAAGCAAGCTTTTCCTCTGTGTTCATTGTGGCAGCTTAAAGTTACTTGGTGCCTTATGCCCCTTAACTAGGTGGCCGACCTACCTATAAAGTGAGAATGGCGCCTGTGGCTCAGAGTAGGGCGCCAGCCCCATATATCCATGTATCAGAGGTGGTGGGTTCAAACTCGGCCCTGGCCAAAAAAAAGCGTTTCCTTATTCAGTAAACTATGTTGCCAAGTGAGCCAGAAAGCAAGATGCTGCAATCCATATGCTTCTTGCCCTCACAGATCCTTCTGTTTGCTCACTGCTCAGGGTTTAGGAGGTCTTCATGGGCTCAGTAAGGAAACTCTATAGATTTGCTTTGCTGTTGACCTTCATCTGGTGGCCGGAATTGTGGGTTGGCTAGCACTGGTTGCTACTTCCCTCTGTAGCTAATCCCCATCTGTTTCCTGTAATTTCTGACCTCAGGAGAATCCTTCCTTGTTTTCCAACCCTTAAAAATGTTTGCGTGTCTCAAATCTCAATGAAAATCAAGCTGGGAGAGGAGGGAGGACAGAGTGGGTAAATTCATAGCTATTGGGTTCAGTACACGGGGGGGCATGGTTATAACCTTGACTCAATTTGGGCAAAACCCAAAGTATGTAAACAAAACACATGTATCCCCTAATATCCTGATTTTTTTTTTTTTTTTTTTTTTGAGACAGAGCCTCAAGCTGTCACCCTGGATAGAGTGCTGTGGCATCACAGCTCACAGCAACCTCCAATTCCTGAGCTTAAGCGAGTCTCTTGTCTACACCTCTCAAGTAGCTGGGACTATAAGTGCCCGCCACAACGCCTGGCCATGTTTTGGTTGCAGCCGTCATTGTTGTTTGGTGGGCCCGGGCTGGACTTGAACCCACCAGCTCAGGTGTACGTGGCTGGTGCCTTAGCCTGTTGAGCCACAGGCACCAAGCCTAATATCCTGAAATTTAAAAGTTTATTCATTATGTCAGTGGAATTTGGAAAGAGAAAATTTTTTTTTTTTTTTTTTTTTTTTGAGACAGAGCCTCAAGCTGTCACCCTGGATAGAGTGCTGTGGCATCACAGCTCACAGCAACCTCCAATTCCTGGGCTAGAGCAAGTCTCCTGCTTCTGCCTCCCAAGTAGCTGGGACCACAGGTGCCCACCACAATGCCCAGCCATTTTTTGGTTGCAGCCGTCATTGTTGTTTGGCGGGCCCAGGCTGGATTTGAACCTGCCAGCTCAGGTGTACGTGGCTGGCACCTTAGCCCCTTGAGCCACAGATGCCGAGCTAGGACAGAGAAACTTAATTATAATCTTGAAATCAGAGTCCCTCTGCCATGTGTGATCATTTGATGTCAAATAAAATGTATAGGGAATTTTTTTTTTCTTTAGAGACAGAGTGTCACTTTGTCAACCTCTGTAGAGTTGTAGCATCACAGCTCACAGCAACCTTCAGCTCTTGGGCTTAGGCGATTCTCTGGCCTCAACCTCCCAAGTAGCTGAGACTACAGGTGCCCGCCACAACGCCCAGCTATTTCCCACATACCTTTCAAATGAAAATCTTTCTTGAATCATGCACACCCAAATCAGAATATTCTTAGTAATTTAAAGAAAAGCAGGATTGGGGGATGGAATTTAGAAATGGTTCTGTATGTTAGCAGTTCTTGGCCAAGTAAACTACCTCAGTTCCATAGAGAAAGCAAAGTAATATACATTGTAGGAATTAACATTTTTTTCTTAAGTCACAATGCAAAACTCTAAGAAGTTAGGCTGTATCACTTTACTTTTCCTGCACTATGCATTTATCACTGTCATGTCATGAAACGGTGGTCAAAAGTACACCCACTAGGCTCAGCGCCTGTGGCTCAGCAGGCTAAGGCGCCAGCCACGTACACCTGAGCTGGTGGGTTCAAATTCAGCCCGGGCCGCCAAATAACCATGACGGCTGCAACCAAAAAATGGCCGGGCGTTGTAGCGGGTGCCTGCAGTCCCAGCTACTTGGGAGGCGGAGGCAAGAGACTCGCTTGAGCACAGGAATTGGTGGTTGCTGTGCACTGTGATGCAACAGCACTCTATCCAGGGTGACAGCTTGAGGCTCTGTCTCCAAAAAAAAAAAAAAAAGTACACTCACTAATGTTCAAGAGATAGAACAAGTGAGATAGATGGTTTGACTGCTCTAAGAATCTAGAACTTGTGAAATCTAACCCTTTTATTACATATCTTATTAATATTCTTTGAAATCTCCATCATAGAACACTACCTGGTCAATGTCCTAGAAAAAGGCCAACAGGACACAACACAGTCAAGAAGTCTTTGGCTGAATGCAGTGGGATTACACATTGGTCTTCACAGATGTGTCTCCATGAAAATGAGCACTATGGTGAACACTATTATGGTAACTAAACAGATTTGAAGTAACTAAATCATTTAAAAAGGACAACCCAAGGCTTGGCGCCTGTGGCTCAACGGGCTAAGGCGCCAGCCATGTACACCTGAGCTGGCAGGTTCGAATCCAGCCCGGGCCCGACAAATAACAATGACGGCTGCAACCAAAAAAAAAAAAAGATAGCCGGGCGCTGTGGCGGGCGCCTGTAGTCCCAGCTACTTGGGAGGCGGAGGCAGGAGACTCGCTTGAGCCCAGGAATTGGAGGTTGCTGTGAGCTATGATGCCATAGCACTCTATCCAGGGTGACAGCTTGAGGTTCTGCCTCAAAAAAAAAATAAAAAATAAAAAAATAAAAAGGACAACCCAAGATATTTTAAAAGTCCAGGCTTGGTGCCTGTAGCACAGGTTACAGTGCTGGCCACATGCACTGAGGCTGGTGGGTTCGAACCTGGCCTGGGCCAGCTAAACAACGATAACTGCAACAAAAAAATAGCCGGATGTTGTGGCAGACGCCTTAGTCCCAGCTACTTGGGAAGTTGAAGCAAGGAAATCGCTTAAGCCCAGGTGTTGGAGGTTGCTGTGAGCTGTGATACCACTGCACTCTTCCAAGGGTGACATAGTAAGACTCTTGTCTCAAAAAAAAAAATTTCGGTTAATAAACAACTGGGTTTCTGATAGCATGAGAATGCATAGGTAGATAAAAGATTTTTAGACATAAATCAATTTGAAGTACTATTTAGGCTCTAATTTGGATAAGCTTGTAAAAATACATGAGAATATTAGAGAAATTTTAACACTGGATATTTGACATTAAAAACAATTTTTTTGGCTTGGCGCCTGTGGCTCAACACCTGAGCTGGCAGGTTCGAATCCAGCCTGCGCCCGCCAAACAATGACAGCTGCAACCAAAAAATGGCCGGGCGTTGTGGCAGGCGCCTGCAGTCCCAGCTACTTGGGAGGCGGAGGCAGGAGACTTGCTTGAGCCCAGGAATTGGAGGTTGCTGTGAGCTGTGATGCCACTGAACTCTATCCAGGGTGACAGCTTGAGGCTCTGTCTCAAAAAAATAAAAAATAAATTAAAAAAACATTAATTTTTGTGAGGTGTAATGAGTATATTGTGCTTATGTTAAAAATTTATTTACAAATGAATTGATGTGTCAGAATTGTTTCAAAATAAGCCAAGGGTTGGGGAAGCTGAGAATATAGATAAGAATGTTCCTACCTATTGCTAAGGCTGTCCCAGGGAAAGGGGACAGTGGATCCCAGTGCCACTCACCTTAAATTTGTCCCTAGCGATTGCTCACACATGTGATGGATCACCCTACCAATCTACCAGTCAGAGCGTAGCCTGCCAACTGCAAAAGGACGCAGATGACTCTGTAGCCTAACAGGCAGCCTTAAGACTAATTATCACATGCCCCTCCCCCATGGGGTATTCATATTCTCATGGAAGGTCTGCCTGTGCAGTAAGACTCTGGTCCCAAGGTGACCTTGGGAC
Organism: Arctocebus calabarensis; assembly: GCA_963573935.1. Lineage (NCBI taxonomy): Eukaryota > Metazoa > Chordata > Mammalia > Primates > Lorisidae > Arctocebus > Arctocebus calabarensis. The sequence goes on along the minus strand of CAUYON010173919.1, from coordinate 12,283 downwards.
CATGAGGTAGGCCTGACCCAGGTGGCATAAGAGAACTACTGGTCCTAACACTCACCTTTTCCTACTTGCCCTAGCAATGGAGGCCTGTTTGCTGTCCACAGAGAACTTACCTTGCTCTTACTCTGTACACCTATCTTTCTCTTCCTCAGTAAACTATTTCATTCTTGCCTTACTTTAGGATGCCTGGTCATTTTTTTGACCAAGAGCACTCTAAGAACCAAGGACTCAGGCAGCTGACCCTGACAGTTGAGAAGACAGGCAGCTGCCTTGAAACCCAACAATACCTGTATAATTTTAGAAGTTGAGTAATGAATAAATGGGGAACATCAAATAGCTTTTCTGTACTTATGTTTGCAATTTTTCCATGTGTTAAAAAAATGTAGTAGCAATGACTTTGAATTTAAATGTACTTAATCACTAAAGGTTATCTACTACTTGTGGTGATTTCTGTGCAAAAGTTGGGAAGGTTTAGTACAGACCCCAGCAAGATGAGTGTCAGAACCTGATTATTTGCCTTTGAAATAACAAATACTTAATTACTTGTTCATTTGTAAATAACACATTGAAGTGGAATGAAAAGTGTTAAGTTCCAAACATATTCCAACTTTTATATAAGACCTGCTTATACATATACTCTTATCAAATTTTCAAATAAGAGTAAGGAATACTTGATACCCTACTACATGTTCTAACAAAATAAAAAAAATGTGAATGATTAGGTTTGTGAGACAGTATATTTCAGTTCAGAAATGGGTGCTGGAACTAGAACTCATTTGATACTATACATGATTTCCAACTACACAGAAAAGATGCAGAATGTAGTGTTTGCTTTTAGTTTATTAATTTATTTTGCAGGAACCTTTGATTTCCCAAATATGTACTGTTTGGAGGTACAATGCATGCATAGCCTTTTAAAATGCCTTTGTACAATCTCATCTCAAAATAACTTCATTCACAGCATACATAGAAATTTAAGAGAGACATGGTATTTACAAGACTTAAGTTCTTGCTGCTTTGAGAAACTGATCAATTCTTTTACAGTAGGGAAAGAAACATAGACACTGGGTGTCATTATAAATAAGAATTCAGAATTGTTCAGTCTTAAAGCAACTTTTCATGGCTTTAGAAATTAAAATTGAATCATTCTATTAATCTCTGACTGCCTAAGCCATGCAAAATCTATTTGTGTTAAATACTTGGGGATGCAAATAATACAGGAAAAAACTGGTGAATGTGAAAATGTTATCAGATAACTTTTACATAGGAAAATGCTGTTAATTCTTTCAAAAAGATACAGTAGTGGTGCAACACAGACAGTGCCCAATTCTGATTTTTAAAAGTGACATTTCAGTTGTCATTTTTCCTTCTCTACATGTATACAGACACACTAACATGGACTCACTCCAGGTCTAATGATGGCGTAATATTAAATTTTTAACTATAAAGGGACATTGTCACACTCCAGGATGCATCATTGATTTTTAAAGGACAATTCTTCTATGCTTTATATTCTTGTTTTTGTTTATACTGTCAGACATTACAATTACCTTTTAAAAGACTATATAAAATTGAGTTGCCACAGAAATTTGGATATTAATCTTAGAAAACTGTGACAAAGCAAAGACAAAACTTAAGGAAACATTGACTTCTTTGAATAATTAAAAACTACTAAAATTGAGACCAGCTCCTTAAAAATTAAACTGCTTATCATACTTCCCATTTCTTCCAGGGAAATAAACACAAATTAACAAGACTTTCCCCATCATCATTAATCTGCTCTAAAACTACATTTTTACAACATGTTTCTCAAACTCCCTGCTGCTACTCTCTCAAACAAGGTCAATTATCAATTCAAAACACTTTATACTTAGAAAGTTTCTGGCTCTTCTATTACCACATTAAGCGCTTTTAAGAACTCTGAAAATTTAAGGGGGCAATGTACTTTAACTGGGCAACAGAATGGCCAACGTGCTTACAAAAACCCAGTTTATAACAATGAAATAATGTAAAATGTATAGTCAGGTCTATATGTCACCAGATACATCAAATTAATCAAATTTTAAGAAAAAACCACCTACAAGAAACAAGTACACCGGCTGATCCAAAGTACATAGCAACATCAGGCAGGCATCATCCAATTTATATCCTATCACGCGCGTGCCAACTGTGCGTACCAATATGGCTAGGAGACCCTTTTGAAAAGGCACCTTTAAAGTTAAGTGAATTCTTGTTCAAATTGGTCATAGGCAAAGAAGCAATACATCTGGGACATAGTTAAACATTCCAAATTTATCAGCATCAAATCATTTTGCCTATTTTAAAAACTGAACATGGCCTATGTTGGCATATGAAACTTATACACAAATTAAGGTGTACTAAACTTCCTTCAATCTCTGCTGTCTCCTACCCCACCCTCTACACCTATCAAATACTGTTTTCTATCCTCCCCTCCCACCCACCCCAGCTGGTGAAAACAATGATTGACAAGATATATCACCAAAGGACTGAAACCATGCATCTACTGTATTGATAACAGCTTATTAACCTTGATGTATTTTCATGCGATAGTTTTAAAGTCATCTACATGGTTTTGATAAAGTATCAGACTTTTCAGACATGCTACTTTGGTTCTCAATTGACACCTGCCAATTGCTGCCACTTCAGCATACCACTACGAATACTGATAAACCTTTCAGCTAGAACATCAAGCAGTATGTAGACTACTCCCCTAAATTGTAACTTAAAACCAAGTGGGGTTGACCATCACTAAAGAGATTTGAAACCATACAAAGGCATATTACAGAACAGCAGGACTAGACTATTAGTAGAGACTGACAGATCAGTGTTACAAAAGCCTTTAAAGAATGCTGTTTTCAGGACCCAGTATTTAAGCCCATCTGCTTGCTCACCATTATTTTCACAGTTTTGCCACAGTTGTTACATGAGAGATGTTTCATCAGTGTAATTACATAAGTATGCTTGCTTTGGAAGACAAGAAGATGTATTTTGGGGAATTTTTCACATACGAAAAAATGTTTTCAAAGCTGTAGGCAGAGTGTGAAATTACGACTTTAATGGAAAACTATGATGAGTTATTACGCCTTTGGTTTCATTATGTTATTAAGAGCAGCTTGTTTATCCAGGTCTGCCAGAGATTACTACTAAATAATACAATGACAACATGAAGGGTGTATATGTCTATACAGTGGGTCACCTATATAAGCAAGTGGATATTTCTAAGATTATAACCTCAAAATCCTTTAGAATGGGAAAAACCTACCAACTTTATTGCTGTTTACGTTCACCAAAATGAAATTCCAAAATACAATTCTGGCTTGGTGCCTGTGGCTCAACGGGCTAAGGCGCCAGCCACGTACACCTGAGCTTGCGGGTTCGAATCCAGCCTGGCCCGCCAAACAACGACAGCAACAACCAAAAAATGGCTGGGCGTTGTGGTGGGCGCCTGTTGTCCCAGCTACTTGGGAGGCAGAGGCAGGAGACTCACTTCAGCCCAGGAGTTGGAGGTTGCTGTGAGCTGTGATGCCACAGCACTCTATCCAGGGTGACAGCTTGAGGCTCTGCCTCAAAAACAAAAAAACAAAATACAATTCTAAGCTATGAAGGAAATTCAGCAATGGCAGATATCTTAAATGACCTACTATTTTCCAGTGATACACCCTAGTGAGTCACATGATTTTACATCTCTTCAGTTATCCACACCCTGAAGTTCTGTTTCATAGGAGTGCTTTATTACCTGAACTGCCTGCACAAATTCAAATGACCTCTGAATGCAGTTATATTAAAATTTCTTTGTTTCAAGATCCTGTGTTTATCTTTCTCTTTATTTCTTGACTATCCTTTTCTTGCTTTTGAAATAATGCAGTGTGCGACTTTTATTAGCCAACTGTAATTTCCCTCACATTTTGGTTTATTAACATGTGCAAATCTTTATTGAACAGCTAATATTGATTTTTTTCTCAGCTAAATTAGAATTATGGCACAAAGTACTATCTGTGCTGTAAACATGAATCCATCACAAAACTGAAAGGAAGAAATAAACATTTCTTAAGAACCACAGTTAACTTCGATTTCCAAATGAATTTTGGAATGGACTTGCATTTGGCATACATTCACTGTGCTATTGGCAAAGTGCAGTTTCATGAGAATGTCATTTATAAAGTCATACTTTGTAAGGACTTTATTTTTAAAACTGATGGCCTAATAAAAGCATGCAGTAACTTAAAAAATATATCTCTTATGTGGCATAAGTAGGTCTTAGTTACCAGTGTTGATACAGCTTGATGAATCACTGTACAAGCAAAAGGGATCTTATCACCTCTGATTGTACTTTTTTAAACAAAGGGCATGACATGCCTAATTCCTGACTGCTACAACTCACATTTTAAAACATTGTTTATGTATGTGTGTTGGAAATTACCCCTGAAAAAAAGCAGCAATTACAAACACCTTTATTTTGCCCACCCCCCCCTCCAAAAAATCATATTCTGGGTGCTTTTTCCTGTCCTTCTCTTTAGAAGGAAGCAAGGGGAAGAAGCATCAGGGAGCCTTGGTTTCCAGAGAGCTGCGACTAGGTAAGTCTGCTCTGGGATTCACAGTTTGTCTGCATAAACTGTAACATGACGGTGATTGAAAGTTCTAGTTTATAAAATGAGGGCTACTCAGCAGTAACTTTAACAATTGGGATGCCACAGAAGAGCTCTTGACTGCTCTGTGTACATTCTTTCAGGAGTGAATCCTTTCCTAGTTTCAAGTATCCCTTTCTATCTCTCATTCTGCAACAGAAGTTAAGAAAGGAAAAGAAACCTCCCCATTTTCCCTTTCCTGAGCACAGTGGCCACAGTGCCATTACTCCTCCCCACTGTGCAATCAGAAATGAAAGGCTGGGCAGATGAACAGATTCCCAGGGGTTCCCTGTCTTCAGGTGGTGCTTAACATTTCACTCTTGGCCTAGTACAGACTGTTCCGAATTCAAGTGTACCGTGGCATCTCGCACTGCTCGCAGCGATTTAATGCCGGGTGGTTGAGAAAGGTACAGCTGTCACAATTCCATGGAGCCCCTTCATAGTCTTCATCTCGAGGCTGTGTCCGAGGACTCTGTTTGGAGCCAGGTAGATGCTCTGATGGGCATTAGGATTAAAGAGAAGGGGGGGGGATAAAAAGATTAAATTGTATCCAAGAATAATTCAAATTGAAAAGAAACACTATAAAAAACAAAGAAGTAGGGTGGTGCCTGTGGCTCAATGAGTAGGGCGGCCCCATGTAGCAAGGGTGGTGGGTTTGAACCCAGCCCCGGCCAAACTGCAACAACAAAAAACAGCTGGATGTTGTGGCAGGTGCCTGTAGTCCCAGCTACTCAGGAGACTGAAGCAAGAGAATCGCCTAAGTCCAAGAGCTGGAGGTTGCTGTGAGCTGTGATGTCATAGCACTCCACCAAGGTTGACAAACAGACTCTCAAAGTAGGAAATATTTATTTTTTAATCTAACGTGTAAGCCAATTAGTAAACACACCTACTGGAAATGCATAATTCAACAGAAAGTTTATGATACATAATCTACTTTGCTCTAATCAATTTATTTTTGCTATAAGAAGATGGATATAGGCTCAGCGCCTGTGGCTTAACGGGCTAAGGGGCCAGCCACGTACACCTGAGCTGGCAGGTTGGAATCCAGCCTAGGCCCGCCAAACAACAACGGCTGCAACCAAAAAACAGCCGGGTGTTGTGGCGGGCGCCTGTAGTCCCAGCTACTTGAGAGGTGGAGGCAGGAGAATTGCTTGAGTCCAGGAATTGGAGGTTGCTGTGAGCTGCGATGCCACAGCACTCTATCCAGGGTGACAGCTTGAGGCTGTCTCAAAAAAAAAAAAAAAAGGATATAGGGTCAGGCACAGTGGCTCACGCCTATAATCCTAGCACTGTGGGAGGCCAAGGCAGGTGGATTGCTTGAGCTCAAGACCAGCCTTAACAAGACTGAGACCCCATCTCTAAAAATAGCTGGGTGTCTGTAGTCCCAGCTATCCAGGAGGCTAAGGGAAGAGGATCACTTGAGTTTGAGGTTGCTGTGAGCTGTGACACCACAGCACTCTACTCAGGGTGACAAAGTTAGACACTGTCTCCAAAAAAAAAAAGGCTCGGTGCCCACAGTTCAGTGAGTAGGGCCGGCAATATACACCAAGGCTGGTGGGTTTACGCCTTGCCTGGGCCTGCTAAACTGCAACCAAAAAAAAAAAGCTAGGTGTTGTGGCAAGTGTCTATAGCCCCAGCTACTTGGGAGGCTGAGGCAAGAGGATAGCTTGAGCCCCAAAATTTGAGGTTGCTGGGACTATGATGCCACAGCACTCTACCAAGAGCAACAAAGTGAGATGCTGTCTTGAAAAAAAAAAGACAAAAGAACAATATGACTCAAAAGTTATCACTAAGAAAAAATTACCTCACTGCTGTGGGTTTTTATTAGTCTCTAAAAACTCAAAATTATTCTTTTCTAAAATAAGTAACTTTTTATTTTATGAATCATTATAGTAAGAAAATCTAAAATATTAACTCTTTAGATTCCACTTTCTATGTTAACTCCAAATGTAGGCTTCAGTTTTAGATTGTGGCAGTACAAATGTTTAATACGAAATGGTTTCTCAGAAGTGATGGTGGACTCAGGAGTTGTGGGGTCCCCTGCTGGAGGTGGGGGATTCGGCTGAGGAGTTATTTAATACGGCACTATTGAACAAATATGTGAAAATTCCTGCCAATCATTGAGAATTTCTTCCTTTGGAGATTTTTTGTTTTTACTGTACAACTTTCTCAGAAGTCTTTTTTGGTGCCATGTTCTATGGCTTACATCAAAAGAGAAGTTTATCCTCATGAAGATTCCTAACAAATTTGAGACTCTTGGGGTTGTAGGTGAAGGACCCTGTGGAGTTGTATTTAAATACAGACACAAGATTGTGTCTGTGTCCACAGTGTTTAACTGGCGCACATTTTCCATGTGATGTGAAAAGAAGTTGAATAAAGAGGTAGAGGAACTTAGTTGCCCCAAGTGATGGTGTCACTGTGAAGATGCACTTGCAGGAAATGCAATAAAGAAGTTTAACTATGGGATTGAAGAACAATGAAAGGGGGCTTGCCTTGGCAAGCCCACTCCATCAGTGTCTCCTTCAAGTCTATTTTGGAAGTGGCATTCCTGCTGACCAGTGGAATCTCTATGGAGTCAGCCTGAGTTCCGTTTACGTTTGTAAATAAGACCCTTGCCCCTATCAGATGGACTGCTTCCCCTCTCACCCGCGGAGGAAAGCATCTTCATCCTTTTCATGCTGGTTGTCTCCTTGGCATCTCTTGACTTGAAAATGGAGTTATTCTGTGTCTTATTTAAGAGCAGTAAGGATCACGTGAAGGATCAGGAGAGTGATCCTTACCATGATACAGCTGCTCTGTAGAGACCCTTCAAGTGGTTCCTTATCAGCTGTTCCTCTACCACGTCTCCTCCTAGGGACAGGCTGCTTCCCTTCCTGACACAGTGACAACCAAGAAAGTGAGCGAAACTGTGCCAGTCACAGCACATAGCAAGAGCAAATGGAGCAAGCCAGGAAGTGCCACCCCTAACTCATGCACAGTCTTTTGGTTTCCCCACTGATAAGCAGAATTCTATTTTTTTTTTTTTTTAATATAGATAGTCCATCGCCCTTGGTAGAGTGCTATGGCATCACACAGCTCACAGAAACCTCCAACTCCTGGGCTTAGGCGATTCTCTTGCCTCAGCCTCCCGAGTAGCTGGGACTACAGATGCCCGCCACAATGCCCGGCTAGTTTTCTGTTTTGCAGTTCAGTCGAGGCCGGGTGTGAACCCACCACCTTTGGTATATGGGGTCAGTGCCCTACTTGATGAGCCAGAGGCACTGCCCCAGAATTCTATTTTTTAAAAAAACCAAAACCCTAGGCTTGGTACCTGTGGCTCAGTAAGTAGGGTGTCAGCCACATACACCAAAGCTGGCAGGTTTGAGCCTGGCCCCGGCCTGCTAAACAATGACAACTACAACCAAAAAGTAGCCAAGTGTGTGGCGGGTGCCTATAGTCTCAGCTACTCAGGAGGCTGAGGCAAGAGAATCGCTTAAGCCCAGGAGTTTGAGGTTGCTGTGAGCTGTGACGCCACAGCACTGTACCCAGGATGACACAGACTGTCTCAAAAAAAAAGAACCCCCCCCCCCCAAAAAAAACCCTAAACAAAACCTTACTCACTAGACATTAGGCATTATACACCAGCAGGCATCCTGTAGAGCCCGCAGTCAGGTTAACACAAGTCTGATGACCTAGACATCAAGATACATACTTAAAAGTATTACTGTTCTGCCTTTTTTTTTTTTTTTTTGTGAGACAGAGTCTCACTATGTCGCCCTCAGTAGAGTGCCACGGCTTCACAGCTCACAGCAACCTCCAACTCTTGGGCTTAAGCGATTCTCTTGAATCAGCCTCTAAAGTAGCTGGGACTACAGGTGACCACAACGCCCGGCTATTTTTTTGTTGCAGTTGTTTAGGGGGCCTGGGCTGGGCTTGAACCGGCCACCTTTGGTGTATGTGGCTGGTGCTGTAACCACTGTTGCTACAGGCACCGAGCCACTGATCAATTATTAAAGAGAAGAAACGTACAGCAGAAAATGAACCTTTGCTCTAGTAGAAGCGGTACTAAATCTGTCACGAAACTTAGCAGATGCAAAAGACATTACACTATTTAGTGGGGTGTCTCAGAAGAGTAGAGAGATATGTGTTGGTTTTTAAAGTGGGTGATCAAGAGAACTTAAATTACAAATAAAAATTGCGTTAAGGGCTTGGCGCCTGTGGCTCAACAGGCTAAGGCGCCAGCCTCGTACACCTGAGCTGGCAGGTTCAAATCCAGGCCGGGCCCGCCAAAAACAATGACGGCCGCAACCAAAAAATGGCCCGGCGGCGTTGTGGCGGGCGCCTGTAGTCCTGGCTACTTGGGAGGCGGAGGCAGGAGACTCGCTTGAGCCCAGGAATTGGAAGTTGCTGTGAGCTGTGATGCCACAGCACTCTCCCCAGGGTGACAGCTTGAGGCTCTGCCTCAAAAAGAAAAAAATAATTGCATCAAGGAACGAGCAAGAGCGCAGAGCACGAGGGAGCAGCCTGTGTTCGTCTACATCTCCCCTCTGCAAGCAGGAACCCCCTAGCCCCTCCCTCGTCAGGCTGAGGTCTGCGCATGCGCTGTTATCAGGCTGTGAGGACAGCGCATGCGCAACCGAGCAAGCGAACACCCGGAAGAGGTAGCCAGACCTACCTAGCGCCCGCGCGAGTTGGTGTGAGTAGCCTGAGGGGAAGCCGCCTGCCTACCCTCTTCGCTTTGCCTTCTCCCCACTCCTTCCAACCTGACCAAAGCAGAGCAGCAGCATGTCTGAGCCTCTGGCCAAAGTCGGTAAAATGGAGCTCAGCTCCAACCAAGACAAGGCCACCATGAAGCCAGAAAAAGAAAAGCAGGAAGCACTTGAACGTGCCGACAAAGTACAAACTGAAATAGATGAACTTAATGAAGAAGCCGCTAAGGAGATTTTGAAAATAGAACAGAAGTATAACAAACTCTCCCAACCATTTTTTGAGAAGAGGTCAGACTTGATGGCCAAAATCCCAAAGTTTTGGGTAACAACATTTGTCTGCCATCCGCAAGTGTCTGTGCTGCTTGGGAAGGAGGAGATAGAGGCACTGCATTATTTGACCAGAGTTGAAGTGATCGAATCTACTGATAATAGATCTTACAGGATAGACTTTTATTTTGATGAAAACCCTTACTTTGAAAATAAAGTTCTCTCCAAAGAATTTCATGTGGATGAGAATGGTGATGAAACTACAGAGTCCACTGAAATCATATGGAAATTTGGAATGGATTTGACGAAGCGTTCCAGTCAAACACAGAGTCAAGCCAGCAAGAAGAGGAAGCGTCCGGAACCAGAGAGCTTCTTTACCTGGTTTACTGACCATCCTGATAGAGGTCCAGATGAATTAGGAGAGATCATCAAAGAAGATATTTGGCCAAATCCATTACACTACTACTTGGCTCCTGAGCTGGATGATGAGGATGAAGGTGTTAAAAGTGATGATGCAAGGAAGAAAGAACAGGCAGATAAAGATGACTAACAGAACACTGATGGATCAAACCTTTTAAAAAATTTTCTTTAGTTCCTGGGAGCAAGTTGCAGTCTTTTTGTATTTGAAACTCTTGTGCTCAGTCACCCTGTTCCTGAGGTCTCTTTTCTCTACACCATGGTTCTCAAATTATTTTGGTAGGAAATAGCTTGAACAGAATGCAATGGAAAAAGACTCTCTACCTGTTTCTGTTACAAATTCATTTTTTATCCCTTCCTGTCTCAACAAAAACTGTATGGACTTAACACCACCGAGCTCTGGGGGGAAAAAAGAAAAACCTGCTACCTTCGCTATGCTGGGAGGTGCTAGGCCCCTGTGAGTAATGCATAGAATTCTAGCTTTTTTCCTCTTTTCTCTGTATATATTGGGCTCAGAGTGCACTGTGTGTCTCTGTGAATGTGGTAAGTTACATATTGATAAATGCTGTCTACTTTTCTCTTGTTTAAAAAAAAAAAAAACTTAAAGGTATAATTGGTGGGACCACACCTATGGTGTATTTTACAAGGGTAACATGTTAAATCTACTAAGTGTAGAATATAGATGTCTTAACATAGTAATTAAGAAAAAGGCAGTGAAGCTATTAACCAGTTTGATAAAAGTATTTCAAATTGTATATAAAACCAGCACATTGTACCCCATAATTGCATTAATGCACACGGCCATGATTTAACAAAAAATGGGGTATAGAAGGTCAGCAGAGGGTGGGTTTGAGATGGTTAAGTGGGTATTTAATTGTGATGTTTAACGGATATCCTTGCACTTTTAAAATAATTTACTAATGATGATTTGAGCCCTCCCACTCAAATGGGAGAATGGGCAGAACGTGTAGGATATTATTTGGAATTGACTTTTTTTTGTTGTTGTTTGTTTTCAGACAGAGCCTCAAGCTGTCACCCTGGATAGAGTGGCGTGGCATCACAGCTCACAGCAACCTCCCATTCCTGGGCTCAAGCGAGTCTCCTGCCTCCACCTCCCAAGTAGCTGAGACCTCAGGTGCCCACCACAATGCTCAGCCATTTTTTGGTTACAGCCGTCATTGTTTGGCAGGCCCAGGTTGGATTTAAACCTGCCAGCTCAGGTGTACGTGGCTGACGCCTTAGCCCGTTGAGCCACAGGCGCTGAGCCTGGAATTGACATTTTCTACTGTAATTTTGTTCCTGTTTGTCTTTTTGTTTCTCAGGAAAGACGATCCTCAGTTTTAAACGTTAAAACTGTACAAGTTGCTTTGTTATAATAAAACTGTGTACCCACAAAAGTTTCTCAAATGCCTTTTTGCTAAAACTACATAAAAAATTGAAAAACCTCTTTTAACCTAACTAATCTAGGACCTCAGGACTCTTAAGTGTTTCGTACTATGACAATTTAATTTGCAAAAATTACTCTGAAGTAATGTACAAAAAAATTTTTTTAAAAACATTTAAATTAGGATTATTTTTGGTTTCACCAAAAAGACACTGCTCATTTCATCAGAGAGAAGTATTATTAAAATAGAAGCATCCATGCTGGGTGCAGTAGCTCACGCCTGTAAACTTAGCACTCTGGGAGGCCGAGGTGGGTGGATGATTGCCTGAGCTTATAGGTTCGAGTCCAGCTTGTGCCAGAGCGAGACTGCGTCTCTAAAAATAGCTGGGCATTGGGGGGGGGGCACCTGTACTCCCAGCTACTTGGCAAGGGGATTGCTTGAGTCCAAGAGTTTGAGGTTACTGTGAGTTATGACGCTGCAGCACTCTACCAAGGGTTACAAAGTGAGACTCTGTCTCAAAAAATAAAATCTTATATATATATATATAAGCATGTAAAACCCAAAGGCATTTTAGATGTGTGTGTGTATATATATATATATATATTTTTTTTTTTTTTTTTTTTTTTTTTTTTGAGACAGAGCCTCAAGCTGTTACCCTGGATAGAGTGCTGTGACATCACAGCTCACAGCAACCTCCAATTCCTGGGCTTAAGCGAGTCTCTTGCCTCCGCCTCCCAAGTACCTGGGACTACAGACGCCTGCCACAACACCCGGCCATTTTTTGGTTGCAGCCATCATTGTTTGGTGGGTCCAGGCTGGATTCGAACCCGCCAGCTCAGGTGTATGTGGCTGGCGCCTTAGCCACTTGAGCCACAGGTGCCGA